>JAODPA010151212.1:0-14958 GCA_025585075.1 Nepenthes mirabilis
TCAGATTTTTTTAAACTTTGAAATAAATTTTGCTAAAACTAGAACAATTTGTTCTAAAAACTTGATTTGGTATATTTTTATGAAAAAAGATAAAAAGCCATTGTAGATAATCTATTGTTTATTTTTCATTCTATTTCGAATTAAAAAATCATTTATTTAAGAGTTAGAAATTACTGACCGACAAAACTAGGCTCCTCCACAGCTGAATCGTCTATCAAAATCAAAGGCAAACCATACATTCTACACACAAAATCAGAGAGTTTCCATAGTATTTGCTTGATTCAACAATAAAAATTGCTGCTGCTCTTCAATGCCTAACTATGGACAAAGTGCTTTTGTGGCAGGTGAACTTCTTAATGAGATGAGATAGGAAGTTAAGCTGACCTATTAACTTGGGGCCGGGGACGGTGTGTCGGCAAAATTCCACGAAAACGGAGTCCCAACTTCATATGTTCTCTGACCGGCAACCTCACTGATGGGCACAGCATCACAAATTTCTTTCATGTCTTTTTCTGTAAGTTTCAACTTCAGGGAGCCAATGTTGTCATGTAAGTTCTTGATCTTGCTTGTCCCTGTAAAGATTTTCGGCATGTCTTAGATGGAGGTTCTCAGCTAGAAAGAGCATAGTGTCTAAACATCTGAAGATGAAGAAAAAGGAGTCGATGATGCATCAGATATAACCAAATTAGATATAAAGTTGTTAACAATTTAGCTCAAAATCTTCACTAATTCCATGAAAATTTTTTATTGGCTCCACTAAATTTAATGATCAGCCATTGTAACTCACTTATCTCTCTGAGATTAGCCATATAAGTTTTTAATCTCGGTTGTCCCTGTAAAAATTTGATAAGCTCCCATCTAGAAAGGAAGAAAGCAAGAAAGTGTCTAAACACCTCAAGAAGAAAAACCTATAGATGCATTGGGCCGATCTATCTTTTCTTTGGTTAGGTCAACAAGGTTTTTTTCCCTCTTTACAAACATAAAACATTATTAATGATTAAGCTGGAATTTTTTATCGGCCCCACAAAAATTTTTTCATTAACCGTACTAAATTTATTTATTGTCCATTTTGTTCCACTCATCAATATGAAATTAGTCATCTGGTCACCTATTTTTACCAAGACAATAGTATAACTGTTTTAAATTTATTCTGTTAAAAATACTAAAACTATGGAAATGTTATTTTCTATGATATATTAAATATTGACATTACTTGAAAAAATACTGGATCCGCCACTGTGATGCATAGACTAGAAATCTAGTCTGAGTTGCTCCACTACATCATTACTGAGTCAATTGGCCAAAGAGTGAAACATCTCAAAGTAGAAGACACCATAAGAAAAAAGAGGGTAGGATTGAGGTGATGAATAACACGGGAGAACACAACAATGTTTGGTGCATTTTACAATAAAGAAAAAAAATGTCATCATTCAAGTGAAAGGAAGAGAGCTAAATCATACACAAAACCATGGAATATAATCAATATGGACATTTCTTAACTTGTGTCTTTATATGTGACGGTTTGATCAAAGCAGGGATGATCTTATATGGTCAACCAGGAGCACCATCAACGGCACAAGTTCTTCCCGGATCAAGTGCCATATTGATGGTAATAATGATTTTAGTAATGTCCACGCCACATGAAGGAGATCCCAGAACTGCTACAATACCTAGTTTTTGACATAGGATTTACATTCTCCTGATAGATGTATGACAGAATGTCATCCTTAACAAGTTAAAAGTTTATCAACCAATTTTTTCCATTGAAGATCTATTTATGTTATACAGCACCAGAGAAATAACGTTAGACATAATTGACAAATTGCAATGATTTTTGGAAACCTTTGCATATCCTAGTAAATTATATAAGCACTTATTTGATACTACTCTCCATTAAAAACATAATGGAAGCAAACTTATACAGGTTCTGATGCAGCCAAATGAGGTTTCTTGAAAGGCATCAGTTACGTCGTTTAATTCTATCCACAGCTTTTTAAATCATTATCCACTATTTTTTATATAATCTTTGCTAATACAAGACATCAGTTTAAATAATTTCTGTTAGGAAGTTTAGACTATAAATTGGTTCAAGTAGTAGGTAATTTCACGAGACTGTTTAGGCTTCATATCTCCTGCTCAACACTCCCCATGGACCCCAGCAGATTAAGTTAGTTTCTGTCATCTGTAGCAGCCTAAGAATATTCCTATCCAACCAAAAAAAGGCATACACTTCTAGCTTACAAAGCGTCCAAAAATAATTGCAAAATGGTGACAGGCACAGGTAAGTATACATTAAATTTTTGACATTCCAATAGCATGACCAACTCCATCCTTTATATGTCTGCCCATATGGGCAAGGACACAATATACACTAGAATGAACTACCATAGTCTCATCCAGGCGAAAAAAATCTAAAGAACATTGAACAATTGGAGTCACTCACCAGGGATAGGTACAACATCATCCCCTTGATGCAGAATCCATGACAATGCCAGTTGGGCTGGAGTGCATCTGTGCTTTTTCGAGAGATTTTCTAATCTAGCATAAAATACCTTGTTTTTCTCCAAGTTTTCCCCATGATACCGAGGGTGTTTGGCCTAATTAGAGCAAAGAATAAGTTAATCACTATCCACTATAGGGTCATTGATGCAAATATCGGGCTCTTGATTCTGATATTTCCCAATATTACGACAATATTGTAATATGTTTTCGTATTGGCAATATATCATGATATATTGACAAATATGACTGGTATTTGGCCAATATATTGACTGATATAGCCTATATATCAGTCGATTTGGCTTTATTAACTTATGATTTTCAAAATTTTTTTTCCTTTTGATAAACACGATATCCGATATGTCCGAAACCGAAATAACTGCGACCAATATCGATATTTTCATCTATTGTAGGGGTTTTGGGGGGATATTTGCTTTAGGGGTCTCTTGAAAATTTCATACCAAAAAACAATTATCTGGAAGTGCTTCAACAACTGCTTTGCCTCCAAAAAGTCCACGGCCAAGAGGACTATATGTAACTATACCAATTCCAAGCTCTCTGCAAGCACATAATGCTTACATAAAATAGATCATCACAACACATCTTATTTATAGATGATGGTATGCAGTGGCTCAGCTAGCTGGTAGCTTCAAATTACATCCTTGAGAACTGATTAGCAAAGGCACTAGATGTTGACAAATAATATCAAGGAGTGGAATAACATTTGACAGACATCCAAAAATGATAACAGTGTAGATGAAGACGGAGAACAAGAACAAGAAGGAAGAGCCCAAACTGTAATAATACTTTTTCACACAATAAGACAGAAATACTGAAACAACCTGCATAGTGGAATAATCTCTTCCTCGATGTCACGTGTCCAGAGGGACCACTCCATTTGCACAGCAGTGATAGGATGAACTGCGTGTGCTCTTCTTATTGTGTTTGGGCTAGCCTCTGATAATCCAATGTACTTGATTTTTCCCTCTTCCACCAGCTTCTTAAGTTCCCCCATCTATATTTGCAGACATATACTTTTAAAGTCATCGTTACCATTGATGAAATAAACACAACATTGGGAACCAACTGCTCCCAAAAACAGGTTCCAGCCATTCTAATCCGTTCTACAAATATTTCCTTGTTGGACAAGAGAAAATGCCTCAGAGCACATAACAGAATTTGAATACATAATGAAATAAATTTATGCTTTTAGATTTGCTTAGATCAGTTTTTTATTCTCTTTTGATTATGTTCAGGTATTCAGAATAACATCTGGATTAGCTATTTGTTAAGATATCCTTCAAGATGCTTTCTTTCTTTAGGTTTTACAATATATAGATTCCTCTGACACTTAATTATGATTAATTAATTCAATTCAATATAATCAATTTTATTCTTAAAATGGGATCAGAGACTTATTATATCTAATCCATCATATGCAAAATTCTTTCGCTGGCAATGAGTTACTAGCCTTTTGGTACTGCTAATTCGGCTGCTGCTTCTCATCCAAAATTTTCTTCTTTGTTCCATGCACTTTGCTTTAAATTTCTACTTGTATCCATTATTAACTTTTGTGTTCATCCGAGGACCTCGTATATTTTGGAGGATTCTCACAGCAAGCACGGATAATGCGTGAGCAGTGTGCATAACAGTGCGAGACAATTGCCCACAACTGTGCCTGTAACAATGACTAAGAACGTTGTGTAAGCAGGCTCCTACTCTCTATTCCATCATGTTTCCTTATTTCCCTATATTTTGTAAGCTAGGATACCGAAAATACCAATTGTTTGTTGCAAGAGACTGGGCACACCGAGGTTTGTGTTTCTTTGCTGGTGTTGGGATTTGATTTTAGTTTCAGGGGACTACACACACCAGTTTTTATGTTTGTTTAATAGTGCTGGGTTCTCATTTCAATTCACAAATAGTTATAAACATAGATGAATATGTCGGTATCGGTCACGATCATATTAATATCGAATATATTTGACGAAAACAAAATTCTGAAAATCATAAACTGATAAAGTTGTATCGGTCAATACAAAAATATATTGTGATATTATTACAGCATTAGAAAATATTGATACCGAGACTTTCAATACCAATTCATATTAACTGATACATATCATATAAACCGATATTTTCATCAATGGTTATGAATGCTCCTTTGAGTTTTCTCTGTTCTAGTTTCATGTTTTGTTGAGTTTTATTTTTGTTCACATAGAGTTCAAGTAAGAATAAAACTTTGCATCATTGTAATTTTGCTTGTTGAAAATCATTCACTAATTTTCTAATTCAAGCTAATGTCTACAGCCCATTTTGAGTTTGAAGAGATGTTAAAGAACATTATATTTATAGGTATATTCAGAATATTTTTCGACTCTTTCTAGATTATAACCAGATATTTAGAATTATATATTGATTAATTATAAATAGAATATAATTCAGAATGCTTTCCTTATCTAAGTTTTTTAGTCTACAATATAGCACTTGAGCAATTAATTAATTCAATTCAATACAATCAACTTTGTTCTTAACAACTAAACAAAAATCTTCATCAGCCACCAATGCTGACCAAATAGAAGTAAATAACAAGGAGATAATTGCTGATGTATGCTTACTGTTTCCTCTATGGGTACTGAAGTGTCCACGCGATGCTGATAATACAGATCTATATATTCTACACCAAGACGCTGCAAGCTCGCCTCACAGCATGAGCGCACATATTCAGGGGTGCCCTTAACTATAATCTTAGGCGTTAAGCTTACGATTCCGAACTTTGTTGCTAATTGAACTTTTTCTCTCGGCAACTGCTTCAATGCCTGAAGATATATACCCTACTTGTTAGAACTGTATATCATGGTTAGAGCTGAATCAAAAGCTTCAGAATATCACATGCAGAGTGAAAACTAGTAGTGTAGTGATAAGAATGTAGTGATTCCATGTCATATGGATGGACATAATTGCTTCTGTCTGCTAAGATTAAGAAGGCAGCAAGATTATGCGAGTTTCCCCTGTTTGGGGAATATGGATTTAAGAGAGTTAAATGATATTCAAAAGTTAAATAACAAGGAGAAGTATAGTTCAAGGAGCATACAGAACTAGGCAAAGATTGGCTCAAACTTGTAGATAGCACAACAGCTTTCTTCCGATACAACTTTATTCTACAATTAAGCAGCAACTAAAGCAAGGTGTTAAGGGCCTAGTCAAGGTTATTTCATTTAATTCTCATTCGGTTAGGATGGCACGGTTCTAGGCCCACATGCTCTTACTGTTCAGTTTTTATTCTGTTTAGCTTTTATTCTGTTTATTGTTCAATTGGTTAGATTGTTACGGGATTCCTTTTTCGTTTGGTTTTCTCTTGATCTCTCTCAACCCTCGGCCTAAACCTCCTCTCCCTTATACTTCTCATCACCTCGGCTCCTTGGCTCACCTCGGTTATCTCTGCTTTTCTTTCTCATTCACTGTCCTCTCCTTCTGCCCCAATTCTGCCTCCCTGCCTCTCTGTCTCTCTCTCGACTCTTTCTCCTCGTTTCCCTTTATTTTCCTCTGACGAGCTCCCTTTCCTCTTTCCTTCGTTGATTTCTTCTCGCATTGCAGGTCCACTGCTGGCGTGCACGTAACATTGGTGCTCTCATTAAGACCAAGCAGAGGACATGGATCTGACAACTGAAAAGCAAGCGCTCGCATCGTTGGAAATTGCCATCACAAAGATTTCAAAGGAGATGAAGGAAGCTGTGGCGACCCTCCGGTGCAAAGTAGAACGATTCACAGCCAACACGTCCACAACCAAGCAGTTTAAGCAACCCGTTCTTTAAATCCTTCCAAGGTTCAATAGCATCGAGCGAAAACCTGGTAGATTTGCGAACCCTTCACCATTTCTAGTTTCCCCCACTATTCCCTTCCATCCTCTAACCCGACCAGACATCCAAGCCCTACCCCGTCACTTTCCCCAACCTGAAATTCCTTCCTTCACTGCGACTGTACAACCACAATCCGCTCGAATCACCCCCATTGCTCCCACCAAGGCACAAATCCAGCAAACCCACAATGAAAGCTCTCACTGGCTCGAATCGAGCGACGGGCCTTGTTGTTCGCAAGTTCCTCTGCACTTCCACCTCCTTCATCATTCACGGTCCCTTCCTCCGGTATTTCACCCCAACAAATGCACACCCTACCAATAATGCCCCAATTATTACCAGAATCTCAAATCCCTTTCTCATCCTTGAATCACGAAGCTACTCTGTCTCAATTTTGCCAAACTTCAATGGCTTCTATTTACACGACTGAGTTCAAGCACCTCTCAATTCGAACTACAGGCTAGAGTCTTACTCAGAAGTCCCCATTTGAGTCTGACTCGCGATCTGCAATAGTAGCTGTTTCTACGACAGTATTGGTCCCAGGAATTGAGAGTGATAGCTCTTCATCTTCTCTCGATCAATTAGAATTTTTTGCTCCGGTTTTACGTGAAGCTCAGGCAATGCATGATGTAGACCTACAAACCGTGAGTTTTGACCAGCTAGAATCCGTGGGATCCTCACCTATCACTACAAAAGTTAAAATAGATGTAGAGGCTTCTGTTGCTTCATGTGGCCTAGGTGGCTCTAATGAGTCTCAGATTGACATGAGTGTTACGGAGGATATTTGTTAGGGTCACTTTTGTAGTTGGCATATTCTATAACCATATCTAGGCATGTGTCGATGTTGTGTTGTGTTCATCGAAATACTGCATCAACTTATTTTCGTGGCTGTCCATTCCCGGGTTCCAAGAGCATCACACTTGCTGTTCGCCTGCTAACCACTCGAGCTCCGATTCCAGAAACCCCGCGCCTACCGTGCGCTCGAACCTAAAATCCAACAACCATCCACTCGAAACTTGCTGCCTTCTCGCTCGAGCCCCGATAGGGTTTCCTCTTGAAACCCTTGGTGTGCTCGCTGCGCGCTCAAGTACCGAGACAACGGCCATTTTTTTAAACGCATTTTTTTGAGTTCTCTATAAATTTCCTCCTCCTTTCAATTACACTAACTTTTTACTGAAACATTTTGGAGCGCCCCTCTTGAGAAAACTTAAACTTTCACTGCAAGAATTTTGCTCCAATTGAGAAAACGAAAATTACATCATTGTATTTCATGTGCTAATAGGTTTTCTCATCACCTTCTCTTTACCAATTCAATACTTCTACCCTTTTACCTTCGTCGGCGACGTGAGTATTGTGAAAAAGGGGATCCAGTGGAATTATTGCTATTTCAAGCGGTTCGGAAGAGAAGATTGACGTGAAGACCGGAAGGCATCCGGTTCTATTTCCGCGGGCAAATCCAAAGAGTTCATTGGTAGGAATTACAAGACAGGAATAAGTCAATTAGATTAACGCGTTTATACCACCTGATCTGTAAGTTGACTTTTATAGTGGATATATTCTCTAGCCGTTGAAGCTCGTAAGATTTTTCTTAATTATCGTGGGTATCAAGCTTTCCCTTCGTCACCAAAAATTGTCTTTTTTTTTACTATTGCTTATTGTCATATACGTTTTCTTCATATTATTGTTCTTGATATTTAAATATAAATATTCTTTACGTGTATTGAATATTTAATTTTAGACTACTTCCGTTAATATCTTAAGGGGTCGAAATTTTGTTGTGTAATTTGGGACGAAACATCCTTTGCAATATTGTTGACACATACGCCAACTTCAAATATGGTATGTTTCCCTGCATTCAAAGACTTGGTTATAATCCTGTTATGGAAATGTGGGATTCTCAACTTTCCATTATGGGAATAGGGAAGTGCTGCGGTTTCTCCACCTAAATGCCAGATGGTGGCTAGGAGGATACAAGTTTGATAGATTTCGTTTTGCTGGCATGACTTTAATGATGTATAACCACCATGGATTGCAGTTTTTCTCACCTAGGAAGAGTGGAAGTCGCTCTTCCCTCATATCAGGCATGCAGCAATGCAGTGAAAGTTGCTCTTCCCTCATATGAAGCGTGCAACAATGTATTGATTTTTGCTTTCCTGGAACCATACAGCTTTCATTCAGAACGATAGGTGATAGCGTTTGGTTCCTAGACTATAACGGGGGCCTAAATGGAGCATTCGGGTTGCTCAAACTTTCGAATATAAGCCAGGGTACCTTGCTCAACATATGACATGGTGATCCACCATCAAAATCGAGTACTTCCCTTAAACAGTCTATGAAAGCAATTGCAGATTGCCTAGGCATACAGTCCAACAAGGAGGTCTTCATTGAGGCTGTAGCCTTTGAAAACCTAAAGGAGAATACTCAAAATGCTGAACAGAATGCAGAGGTTGAGTGCCCTGATTGATTGATTGCTCTGCTTACACATATTCATGATCATCGGGATGCAATGAAGCAATCTCCATGTTGCCCTCCTGACCCAATACCAGCAGGTTTTCGCTGTCTTTCCTCCCTTAAATTGTTGAACAATCCAGTAATCATAGCCCCCGGCCAAACCTATGCACACACTTACAGTAAAAAATGGCTCGATCTTGGGCTTGCCGTCTACCCCAAGACAAGGCAGATTTCAGGTCCCATGAATCTACTACTGACTTATACTGAAGCAATGGGTCATTCCTCGTCATTGCTTAATGGGTTGGCGAGGTTGTTGTCTTTGAAAAAGGGGAAGAAGATGGGGGGTGAGGGTGGTAGAGAAGTTGCAGAAGCTATGGCAAAAGAAGCAAAGAAGAATGAATTGATCTTGGGGTCTTTAGGCATTGTTCACATAGATGGGTCAAACAATTTTGCCTCTGTCTTCATGAAGAGGGGCACTAAAGGTGTAAACCAAGATTGCTGCATTGTTTGGGAAGAATTCGGATGTCAACCCAGACATGATATTCTATGGGGTTTTTGATGGGCGCGGCCCCCAAGGACATTTTGTGGCGAAAACGGTTAGGGAATGGGTGCCGTCTTCATTGCTGTGCAATTGGAAAAGGACTCTGTCCCAATCTTCACTCGGCTTAGGTTTTGACCTTGACGATGATAAGAAGTTGCACTGGTTCAATAAATGGAAGCATTCCTATTTACAGACTTGTGCTACTGTTGATCAAGAGCTCGAGCAGCATCTAAAAATTGATAAAAAAAATTGATTCATTCTACAATGGGACAACTGCCCTTTTCATTGTTGGACAGGGAAGAACTCCATCTCAGCCCTCTTCTTGCATCAAAGGTGATCCAGCAAATATAGTAGCCAATGAACATGGGATCGATATGGGGAGAAGGTCACTTGAAGAGCTACCAGGTCATCCTAACAAAAACAGTCCCGATTCAAATTTCCAGACCACTATGTTCCCAGTTAGAAACGGGCCTTCCGAGGCAACTGGTCCTCCCGAGTTGTTGTCTCAGGCTTCACAGCAACTTACTGCTCCTTATCAATTTGAATGCCTTGGCCAAGGAGGTGTGATGGCTCCTTATTAGGGACCCGGCCAAGTCAGGGGCTTTGTTTTTTTCGTCCCACAGGGAGTTAAAGTTCCTCTAAGTCTTGTAAGTATATCCGAGGAACTTCAACAAGGCCCAGGATGTTCCATTCCAACCCGTGGGAATGTGGGGAAATGGCCTGTTCAGGGTGTTCTATTGCTCCCTTTTGAGCAGAAATTGGTGGGGCAGGTTGGTAATGGGAAAGATAGTAATGTTACATTTGCTGAATTCCCATACTATTTAAGCGAGCAAACACGAGTGTTGTTGACAAGTGCTGCATATGTACATTCGAAACAACCTGAAGTCTCGAAGTTTATTCAAACCCTCTCAACCAGAAGCGGAGCCATTTTGCTGTATGGTTTTCCCAAACTTACCAGCAAATGCTCGCCAAAGCCTTGGCACACTACTTTGAATCAAAGCTGCTACTATTAGATATAGTGGATTTTTCCTTGCCTAACCTTGAGGACAAGGTTCTTTTTTATACGGATGGTAATGTTACGGGCCTAGTCAAGGTTATTTCATTTAATTCTCATTCTATTAGGATTGCATGGTTCTAGGCCCACATGCTCTTACTGTTCAGTTTTTATTCTGTTTACTATTCAGTTGGTTAGATTGTTACGGGATTCCTGTTTCGTTTGGTTTGGCTTCAATTCGTTGCTTGTAAATAGAGCCTGTTTTGCTCCTGACAAAAGTAGTAAAAGTATCATTCTCTGATTGTCTCTCTCTCTCTCTCTCGGTCTCTCTCAACCCTCGGCCTAAACTTCCTCTCCCTTATCCTTCTCATCACCTCGGCTCCTTGGCTCACCTCGGTTCTCTCTACTTTTCTCTCTCATTCACTGTCCTCTCCTTCTGCCCCAATTTTGCCTCCTTGCCTCTCCGTCTCTCTCTCGACTCTTTCTCCTCATTTCCCTTTATTTTCTCTACCGAACTCCCTTTTCCTTTNTCTCATTCACTGTCCTCTCCTTCTGCCCCAATTTTGCCTCCTTGCCTCTCCGTCTCTCTCTCGACTCTTTCTCCTCATTTCCCTTTATTTTCTCTACCGAACTCCCTTTTCCTTTTCCTTCGTCAATTTCTTCTCACACTGCAGGTCCACTGTCGGTGTGCACGTAACACAACGCATACCACTAATAAGAATTTCCTCTAGTATTCTGCAGATGGAAGAACTCTCACTGCATACTGAAGATGTAAACAAAAAAATCATAGCTTCTAGGAAACTGTTTTTTGGTCCAATCTATATATTGATCACCAGTGGATCCTGACATTTTCCAGCCTGGCCCCTATTTGATGCAGAACAGCAGGATATTTTGAGAGAATATGCCTTATGTAAATCTAAATATAAGATCGCTAATGGGTTCATACAATTGTCAGTCTGGCCCTCATTTAATGCAGAACAGCAGGACATTTGTGTCACCTTGCCTGGGTAGATTTTAGGAGTAGATTGCTCATACAATTTAGTTGCAAGCCCCCCCCCCCCAACACACACCACAAAAAAAAAGATTTTCACCAAGCTATGGATGATTAATTGGCACTGATGGTCTATGTTTGTTTTTTCTATCCTTACCTAGTAGTGTTTGTAAGAGAATGGGAAGTGGGTACACTTCCTCATGCTAAGGTTAGAAAAAAAAACTGTATATATGAGGAGAAAGCTAAATGTCCCTTTCCATCCTATTCAGAACTGCAGAAATGTTTTACACACTAAGTAATTCTTCGTCAAGAAACAGAAAGCTACCACTCAAGACCTACACATAGGCTAAACAACTAAGAAACCAAGCACACTGAGTCCTTCTATGAAAGGAAGCTCTTGCAGAGAGCACTTCACATGTTCGAGAATAGACTACCTATTTCCCATGACGAATATTTGAAAATGTATAGCATATAACTGTTTGGTACCACATCATACAGAATTACTTACCTTGCAAACAAGGACTTCATTTTTAGTTTCTCCATACACATCTGAAGTGTCAAAGAAGGTTATTCCTTTACTGAATGCATCCTTAATGATAGAGATTCCATCCTCATTAGACGGTGGAACATCATGCCCAGACAAGCTCAAGCATCCAAACCCCAACTTGGAGACCTACAGACAACAGTGAGTAGATCTCATATGTAACAGCAGGATATGAATTGTTCATGAATTATAAAGTTGCAAAATATTACATATCCTATCTTCTACCACAAAAGAAATGATTGTCATCTTCCTAGACCTGATCATTCACAAACAACATCAAAATTTCTAAGCTGTGTGGTTTATGGAAGGAAGATGAACTTATCCCCACATATCAACTGAACTTTACAAACAAATGAACTAAAGAACAGAGAAAGGTCCACAGACATCAGAACACCGTACTAGAGCAATTGAACCAATGTGGCTAAAATAGGAGAGATTTTAAGAGATAAGCAAGGAACTCATGGACATTCCAATGTAACTCCCAGCACGTCTTTTTGTTTGTTGGGATGAAAGAAAAAACACCAGACTGTATGCCCAGCAAATGATGCAATTTGTAGCTCCTTGAGTCCATGTTATTGAGAATTAAAATGCATGTTTGTATACAGTCAACAGAATATGATTAACCAGAGACTTGATTTTGTTTGAATGGAAGATATCATTGTCTTCTGCAAGCACAATTGCAGACCCTCATATACAAGACAACATCATGGACATTCCTGTTGTATCAGGAGTGCCACAGCTTCTACGTCTATGAAACAAGAAAAACAATTTCAAAAGCGAAAAGCAGAAAGTTGTTTTTGATATAGGTATATAATATAGAAACATCTAAGTTGTTGGGGAAGTGTTTAACAGCTGCATTTTGACTTTCTTTGCCTCAGAATATGGGATGGGGGTGCTCATTTACTCTTCCAAGAACACTGCAATAGAAAGTTGTACCTAAAAAACTCCACAGCCAGCAACCAACAGTAGATAGTCAACAGCCTCACCAAACACCAACTTAGCAATTTCATACACCTGTCTTGAGAGAGGAAGGAAATTGACACACAGGTAGGAGCATACTAATGTGGATCACAAAACCTAACTTTCTAGGGTGTCAATCAGCTGGGAGCATATAAGACTTGAAGTACTATGTCTATATAGAAAAACTAAAAGAAGTTATAGTGGCTTATAAAAGTGTGCTTTGGACCATAACTCATTAACTTAGGATATTTTTCAGTTAAAGATGATGTTGAATTGGTGCAAGGAATGCAGGTGTGTGTGGCGCGACCTTTGTGGTTTCTTTGCCCCCAAAAAATAGTGGACTATGAAGTCCCGTTACAACAGCATTTCCTGGCCAAATTTGTCAAGAGTTCAAAAGGAACTGGAAATAAGCCACATGTGCATGTATACTTCATACAATAGGAATTGAAAGGAACTGTATATAGATTGGCCGATCATATATTAATTTTTAGCCAACTCTATTGCTAACAGACAAGATGGTGTCATATGGGAAAGAATTGAAAGGAGGTTGTTAAGGCAAGAACCAATTAAAATTCATGTCAGACAGTTCTACCATCAAAGTTATCCATTTGGTTCTCAACATTTCAAGTTTTAGTTGTCCAGCTTCTTTTCTTTTATTGTTTTTACCCTTTTTCTCTGTAATCCATTTGCTTGTACTCTTTTTCACAGCATCTGATCGAGCGATTTAAGAAAAGGCCAAAAGGCTTTAGCATAATATTTACTAATTTAGAAAAAGCATATGATATACTCGTAAGAGAAGTATAATGGAGAATTTTGGAGAAAAAATAAGTTTCCATTGTATACACCCAATATATAAAAGATATACATCACAGGGTAGTGAGTTTTGTGTAACAGCATATGCTATGCTGTGGAGATTGAGATTTTTCCATTTACAGTTGGTCTATACCAGATGACAACTTTAAGCCTATATCTATTTGCATTGGCAATGAATTGACTAGACATATTCAACAAGATGTAAATTGTTGCATGATTTCAGCAGATGACTTTGTATTGGTGGATAAGATTCGAGGGTCTAATGCAAAGTTGCAAGTTCAGAGAGATACTTTAGAAAAAAGATTTTAAAATTGGTAGAACAAAGATGGAAAACGTCAAATATAAGTCTAGTAACAACAAAGAAGTATAGATACTAAAAGCCTTTCAATGAAGAATTATTTGAACTATTTTGGATCAATGATTTCGAAAGATGGGGCAACCGATGAAAGTATATTTCATCGAACTAAAACAAGCAAGATGCAGTGGAGACAAGATATCTTCACTCATTAAAGGGCGCGGTCAACAACAAATCTGAATACTGGCAAGAATACATATAGTCAACCCTATTTAGAGAGGGAAATGCTTAGTTTGATTTGGCTTCGTTAACTCTCTCGCTAGCATTCATACGCAACTGATACAGTAACACATAATATGCATTCAATTATGCTATTATTCATAATAGGAGAAGCAACAGCTTGACATAAGGATATGAACTTGTTCCGAGTAGAAGGGGAGTGGAAAAACAAAGAAAGAGAAAGACGCCGACAGAAGTAATAAGTTTCTCCACACCAGCCCCGGGTTGCAGAGGAAATCAACTAGAAATTTGAGCAGAATAGCAATGCAATAAATATCAATCATACGGTGAGCAGATCAGTGGTTAATGTTGAACATCTAAAGAACCACTCGATAAGAGAATACAGCTCCAAATTGGACATCATCAAATTAAACCTAAATTAACAATCAAATTCGACTCCACTGATGAACTTTGCAGAAAGGAAGAGATAATATATCGGAATTAAAGGAATGAAAATGGATTATACCACAAGTCCCTGGGTCCCCAATTTCACCCTCGGAACTTCAACTTTCTGCTCTGCTGCCATTACTCCCTGTATCTGTAGCGGACGAATTTCCAAGGCCCCCGAACCATGGACTTGATGTGGACCTAACGGGGAGGTGGGGCCGTCGCAGCTGGCTTCATTTTCCATTTTATATACGACTATTATTTTTTTAATATTCTGTTTAATTTTTTAAATGGTATTATCTATTAAATATACAATTTAAACATAAACAATTATATTAAAAAAAACT
>JAODPA010151223.1:0-14956 GCA_025585075.1 Nepenthes mirabilis
GATTTTGAGTGCATTCAAATTGTTTGATGTTGTAATCTATGACGTGTATTTAATAATTTTGGATGATTCAAAATTTTTACTTGGACGGTCCGGGTCTGATTCGGGTACTTGAGCTTGGCTCGTTACAGCAATATCACCAAGTAAAATGCGTCCAAGTTGCTATTACAAAGTATTGTTTGTAGGTTCTAAACTCTTGAATTGATTATTTTTGACAATAGTACTTAGTTTTCGATCAAGAGGTTCACAAAATATTATTAGTGGTATTATGGATGTTCATTTAATGATGTAATTATGATGATCATTTATGATATATTAAATGTTATTGATGTGATGATTTTGAGTGCATTCAAATTGTTTGATGTTGTAATCTATGACGTGTATTTAATAATTTTGGATGATTCAAAATTTTTACTTGGACGGTCCGGGTCTGATTCGGGTACTTGAGCTTGGGTCGTTACAGCAATATCACCAAGTAAAATGCGTCCAAGTTGCTATTACAAAGTATTGTTTGTAGGTTCTGAACTCTTGAATTGATTATTTTTGACAATAGTACTTAGTTTTCGATCAAGAGGTTCACAAAATATTATTAGCGGCTCAAAATCTTATTGTTTCATGATCTCATATGCTCAAACGAACAGACAAATTGAGGTAACTAACTAAATGATTATCAATGAGTTAAAGACAAAACTAGATAATACTAAAATAGCTTGAGTCAAAAAACTTCCCTTAGTACTCTGGGCTTACCAGATGACTCATCGAGAGACAACTAGGAAGACTCTTTCTGTTTGTGTTTCACAACAGAAGCTGTCATCTCGATAGAGATTGGCCTTCCTAGTTATAGGGTATCAAATTTCAATCATGACCAAAATTTCCAACCCCTAAGGTGAAATCTAGACCTCCTAGAGGAAACACGAAACACAGTGCAAATCTGAACTGTGTCAAACTAGTAGAGAGTAGTAAGGTAATACAACCGTTAGGTCAAGGTGTGAGGGTTTGAAGTAGGCAATCTAGTGCTAAAAATATCAAAGCTACCAAGAAGTTATTACACAGGAATAAATTATCTCCAACTAAGGGATGACCATCTCTCGTATTAACAATATTTCAAAATGGGATGTATAAACTTCTTATTCATACTTGCAAACTAGTCCTGCAAATGTGGAATGCCTTTCACCTTAAGAAGTATTACTCATAGTAAGCTGAGCAAAGGATCCTATAGGTATGCTCTACCCCGCTTTTTACTTTGAAGTGCTTGTATTATGTATTATCCTATTATTGCATCAATAAAGAGAAGTTCGAATTTAATTTCATGTGCATCTATGCTTTTTATATGCCTCTGTTAAACTATTGTAGGTATTTAAAAAAAAAAAAGTAGACTCTGAGTTAGACAAGTGGTTTAAATATCATGTTTGTTTGTTATGCAGATCTAAGTACACAGTCACTAAAAGAGTTGGCATAGGTAGACCACATGACAATCGAAATGGTCATAGATTGAATATGCCAAGGCCTAGGGGCCGGAGGCTATCGCGCACAATGCTGTCATGGTTTAAAGTTTGTTAAGACTCAACTATAAGAATAGTCGCTTGAAATCAAAAGCTTAGGGATGCTCAAAGGCACAATGGACAAACGCCTTGCAAAGGACTTTGTAATTACAAACCAAACGATCAATAACTATGGTCCATACCACCCAACGATGATTGGGGGCTGGACTCTCAGTTGGGTCCCAAATTGAAAATATGGTGGCCAGCAAATTGAGATACAAATGCTCGGGGGATGCACGCTCTAAGATTGCATACGAGTTTACTCGGTTACAACAAAGATTTAAAATTGTTAAAGAGCAATATTTCTAGCACGATATAAGATATCATGTCAAATTCCAGTGAAAATCTATAATTTAGGGGAAGAAGGTACCACAGGTCTTTGCTAGCATCAAAGTTTGTGATCTTGACAACTGTTGCAGTACCCAAATTTCTAGCATTTAGATAGCCGAGAGGAAAATAGGTAGAAGCTAGTGACACCAATGACCTTCAAAAGAGAATCCCCTCCTTGAAATAATTGTTTAAGAGGAGACTTGTGTCCTCTGGATGGACGCTCTAATGAAGACTGTCCACGAGCCAAAGACTGTTTCTGTCACTCCTTAGCAATTTGCTCGATGGAGGAGGCACTCTTTCACTCCCAAACAATTTCCTCTTCAATAGCACGAACAGAGTCCTTTAACTTGATGATTTCAGCTTCTGCGATGGTCAAGTGTGACTCAGTAACAGTGGGCCAGTCAGCAACAATTAACAGCTCTGTCATTGGTGGCTGTCGCCCGGCCTTCGATGGCTTCAATCATATCCATGGCTGACTTTGCCTTACACGTCTATACAGCAAGATCCTCCTCCAGGCTTGCCACCCTCGCCTCATCACTGATGACCCTTTCTTTTAGGGCCCTAGGCATCGTATGTCGGATAAAGAATTCAGATAGCTCAGCCATTTTGTGCTCCTGAAACAGGATTCTTTGCTGAACCTACTTGAGCATGAATGCGCGGACTACAAAAAGGCCTATGTTAATAGTAAAATTTACATCATAAAACAAAGGTAAAAATAGGGAAAAGAACAAACCTCTCAGGAAAAACCAAGCTCTTCATCCTCCATAGGATCAAAAGAGAGGCTGGATGGGTCTTGTTCAAGAGATGCGGATAGCCATCAACAACTAAGGGAAAGGTCCAGTTGAGGCCGAATCAGGAATCTCCTCATTGCCCCCTGATCTCCCATTTCTCTCGGAGCATGATCTAGGAGGCACCTCGGCAGTTCAACTCACAGGAGACTCCCCACCAACAGACTTGTCAGCAGATCCAACATGATCTGGTGATCCAGCGGGAACATGAGCCCGAGCCATCGACTCATCCTCACCGGCCGAACAGTGACTGGACATTATTTAATCTTCCCTGGCCATCTCAAGATCCCCCACGTGGACTCTCTCCCTAGTGGCCCACTAGGATACCTCGTACAAATGAATTTCACGGGGAGTTTGTTGATGACTGATTCGGGTCGATCCCTGATGCAAAGGAACCCCTGGGGAAATTTGTGGGCTATGAATTCAGATGGGTATGTCAGGTAAATGAACTTCTGGGGGAAGCTGTGTTGGGGTTCAAAACCTGGATACCCCTGATCCTGTGCTGCGAAAATCCAAACTCTCATCATCGTCAATTACCAATTTAGTAGGCATAAGGAACAAAAATATGTACAACATTTTTTACGTGGAAACCCTTCACAAACCGAAGGAAAAAATCACAGGACATATAATCCACCAATAGATTCCACTATGTAAAATTAGTCATAAAAATTTCGAGACAGAATACCAGCAAGCCATCTTGACTGCACAAGCCCCTGAGTAACAAACAATAAGAAAAAATCACCAAGAATAAGTAAACTCTTATTCCCTCTTATCTCTCTGTTTTTCTTCTCTCATTTTTCTCACTGTGATACTCTCTACTTATATACATTTTACAAGTGTGGTGAAACGGTAACTTTTGTTACAACCTCGCACATATGCGACCTAGTGTACAGCGCTCCTGGTGCTTTCTCACACACCAGTACAGCCTTTGTTGCCTAGTGCATTGGCTCTTTGTGATTTCTCACACACAAAACTGAAACTCGTGGTGCGCCTTTATAATGACTCGACTCCACCAAATCTCATCTGCTCAACTGTCTATCTTGCATGTGATCTATCACGCCGCCCTTGTCATTTCTACGCCTTTACTAGTTCTCGAGCTTTCTGCAGACGGCACATGCTTGCACTATTCAGAAGGCATGTTTTGCAGGTCAATTGCCTGCTCTGAAAAAGCCTGCTATCAACTCTACTACGCAGATTCAGCCGATCAACCTCTCATTGATCATCTTTTGCTGTCAGTTTTCTACAATGTTCTTGGTCCTTGCTGCGCTCAAATCCGCGGACCATCTTGCCATTGGCTATCACGCAGTCCTCAGATGCTACTGTACACTCAGCCATGTCCTTGAGCGTTCCCATACCGGTAATATCAATCAGTAAATTTCATGCACCTGCCATTTTGCCTCCCAAGTTGACCGGCCACTTTGCCCCAAAGAGCTCTCGCATGCCTTTAGGCCATTTGCCTCATTGGCCGATCAATTCGTTGACCTGCACTTTACCCTAAAAAGCTTCCGCGCGCCTTTATGCCATTTGCCTCCTTGGCTAGTCAATGAGTTGACCGGCCATTTGCATCTTTAGCTGGTTAACTCGTTGATCGGCCAGTCTTCTCCGGATGTTCATTTCGACAAATGACTCCATCAATTGCTGTTCGAAAATTCACTCCGGATTTTCTCTTCCGAAATCCACCGATGACAAATCTATTTGTTGAGTTACCTACAAGGAAATGATCAAACCCAACAGTTTGTGAAAGAAACACGCATGATTAAGCCACTCCTTCGACCCTAATGTTCTCTACATACTCCTCAAGTTGCGCTGGCATCCACCGACTCTATGTCTCGGTTGGGGGGTCACAATCCGTGTCACCGAAGCCTTGGGGCTACTTGAAACGGTCTCCCTCAAGCCTGCTCTTTGAGATGACCTTAAGGTAATTTACTTCAACCTCTTTGAGGGGAGTGAGTGAACATCAGTCACGGCATTACCCCCAATAGAGGTATACCACCCAGCGGCATCCAGCACGCTCGTAGAAAGGAACCTACCAATTTCACACTACTCATGAGCATGTCGCATCACAAGATCCATCCAAGGCCTAGTGGTGCAAGTCTCACCCTCACTCATGGTGCCAAAATAAGTAGAATTTATGTCTCCCCATTTATATGTTAGGATCCAGTGGTCGGTAACTTTAATATAAAAGAATTGATCATTCTAACTCTTAACGGAATCTAGGTTACCATCACTAATTTTGAATTTCGTATATGGAGTCATTGAAATCTAGTCTTTCTTTTGATTAAACTTAAAGATGATCTTTGCCATCTTAGTGTCCAATCTCATTTGGTTCTAACGAAAGAAAACACACAAGACTATCAGGACCAGATGGCGTTAGGATAAAATCGCACTATTGGGATCCAAAGAGCGTCTGATATTTCTATGAATTCACTTGCTATAGTAAAGTGAAGCCCACTCTTCAAATGGACTTCATAAATCGTAATAAAATCCTCTCAATGAGAATAAGCCATATTTTTAGATGCAGGGATCATATTGAGGATGACGATTGGAATATTAAACCTGTTGTAAGCCAATAGTGTCAGATAGAACAAAAGATAAAGCAATATCGGCTACTCCACAAAATTAAGAACCTTAGACCGTTGTGACACCAACGATAAATCGGGATAAACGTTGACAGAAATTTCAAGAATCTAAGGATTTGAAACGATAGGGTTGAAGAGAATACCATTTAGTGACTTAATGATTAGGGTCAAATCGGTTGAGCACCAAAATTAGAAGCCAAAGTGCCACCTTTCTTGTGTAAAGCAACACACCTGTGGTGGAACCCTGTGGCGAAACATCATGGCTCCCCTACTAAATGATGCTTCTTCTGCAAATTGAACCGCTTCCTCAAAGTGATGCATTCAAATGAGGAAGGTGTAAGACGGCTTGGTAGATGACATGTCAAGCGGGAAGAGAAAGAAGCCTCCTTGAAGAACTGAGGCACATTAAACACACTGCTAGCCAATTAATTCATGCTCAGGTGGTTATGATTACGCTGGTATCATCCCGTCACAATAGAGAAAATCATCTACATGTAATGGGCATCTTATGCCTCTTGTTAGCCCATGACAATGCATGGGTGAACAATACTTTGGTTGGAACTAGTAAAATGATTCGTTAATTAATGGGACCCTTAGATTTGGGCCTTTTATCTACTTTTTAGAAACGAAAAACCACTAGGGTTTGGAGATTTGAATCGGTGAGGCTCCAAATGTACTTTAATGATCCGAAATTGATATCACTTTATTAGTTGTTACTTTAAAGGGCTATGTACTTGCGAGCTAACTGTTGGGGTCACTCCCTTTGTGGTGTTTTGTCTGCAGACATGTGGAAGGAAATGTCCACGGACATGAGGAAGAAAATGGACGAAGACCAGTTGGAAGAGCCATGTCCGAGAGGTAGTTGCAGACATGGACGAGGATTCTGAAAGCCTAGGCGTTGACTTTCTCTCTCTCCGTAGGTCTGCTACAGCTGCACCTGCAAGTAGGCAGTTGACCCACCCTAATTGAAAGTTTGAGGCGGTTACAATTTTCAATGGATGGCAGGTCTTCCACTCTGCACACCAGGCGTGCGTCTGTTGTGACAGACCAAGGAGGCGTGGCCCAGCTACCCTACTGCTAGGGTGGCTAGGCGCCCATTAGGCTTCTTGTATATATATATATACTTGTGCCCTTTGTTTGTGTGGACAACTGGGGCATCACTTGTGCGTGCATAGAAAGAGTTGTGGGCAAGCTTTTGCTATAAAGATAGAGAGAGAGACACTTTTCTAGAGAGATTGAGAGATATACACTTGTGATTATTTTCTTTGTTTGGGCTTGTGTAACTAACATTTTTGTAAACAATCAACTGTTTATAGTGCATTCTTTTATGATTTTTCTCTTAGTTTAGAAGGGTCTTTCTACGTTAAAATCTTGTGTATATTTTCTCACTTATTCTATCTCTACTATTGCCCGTCCGTCCGAGCGCTCATCTCTGTTGGCGTCCGAGTGGTCTGTTCGAGCGGTCACCGTGTCTTTCGTTTTGCACCAACAAGTGGTATCAGAGAGAGGTTCTTTGAACGGTGAACTTCTTACTGGCTGCTATGGAGGTCGGGAGCAAAATGACTTGCTTAAACGGAACCAATTTTGACACTTGGCAGCAAGATGTCGGACTTGCTCTTTGTAAAGTCCATGCATAATCCGGTATTTGCCACAGAAAAGCCGGCGGTAAAATCGGACAATGAGTAGACGCTGGAGTACAAGCAAGTGTGCGGCTACATCCGGCAATTCATCGATGATAATGTGTACAACCACGTTAGAGGAGAGACGAATGCCAAAACGTTGTGGGAGAAATTACAGAAGCTGTACGCCTCCAAGACCGGCAATAACAAAATCTTTCACTTGATGAAGCTCATGCAGATTCGGTACAATGATGGCTCATCTGTTGCTGACCACCTGAACGAATTCTAGGGCTGTGCTGATCGCCTGAGTGGCATGAGGTTCAAATTTGAGGATGAGATGCTCGGACTCTGGCTGCCGACAATCCTTCCGGACTCATGGGAGGTCATGAGGATCACCATTACCAACACTACTCCTGACGGCGTGGTGACTTTGGAGATGGCTAAAGAAGCTGTGTTGAACGAGGAAATGAGACGGTGGTCTCAGGGTACGTCCAGCTCTCAGCACTCTGAAGTCCTTGTCACCGAATCAAGGGGAAGGAGCCGAGGAAGTAGCCCAAAGTCTGAAGACAAAGGGCGGAGTAAGTCATGTTCTCGGTACCAGAACATGGAGTGCCATCATTGTGGTAAGAATGGGCACATCAAGAGGTTTTGTTACAAGTGAAAGTGTGAAAATGCTGAAAAATATACGGGTGAAAAGAGACGTGGCGAGGAAGAGTCCTCGGTTTCTGTTGTCATAGGAGGTGACCTCCTTTTGGCCTGCGAGTCTAAGAACTCTATGACCATGGCCGAGCAGGCCTCTGACTAGGTGGTGGATTCTGGCGCATCCATTCATGTCACTTCCAGGAGAGAGCTGTTCTTTACTTACACTCCGAGTGCCCCCGAAGTGTTGAAGATGGGCAACATAGAGACGTCTGAGATCATTGGACGGGGTGACGTCTCCTTGGTGACAAATAATGGAGCCCGACTGATTTTGAGGGACGTTCGACATGTCTCGAATATTCATATGAATATCATTTCAGTAGGACGGCTTGATGACGAAGGTTACTACAGTGTCTTTTGTAACGGTGGTTTCAAGCTGACGAAGGGATCCATGGTGGTTGCCCGAGGAGGAAAGACCTCAGGCCTTTATGCGCTGAAAGCCACGGCCTAGGTGGCAGAGGTGAATGCCACAAGATGTATGGAGTCCGCGGACCTGTGGCATAAAAGGCTCGGACACATGAGTGAGAGGGATATGAGTCATCTGGCCAAGAAGGGTCTCATCCCAAAGTTGGATAAAGAAAGGCCGAGGACTTGCTCTCACTGCATGGCGGAAAAGTAATGGAGAGTCTCCTTTCAGGGAGACGCATCATGCAGAAGGTCCGAGATCCTAGAACTTGTCCACACAGATGTGTGTGGACCCCTCCCAGAAAAGTCTTTTAGAGGAGTACAGTATTTTGTCTCCTTCATTGACGATTGCTCGAGGAAGCTGTGAGTGTTCTCGCTTAAGACTAAGGATCAGGTCGCGAGAATCTTTGAGCAGTTCTATGTCCTCGTTGAGCGTGAGACCGAGAGGAAGTTGAAGATCGTCTGGAGTGACAACGGTGGAGAGTATATTGGGACTTTTGATGCCTATTGTAGAGCACACAACATCAAACATCAGAGGACTCCACCGAAGATGCCACAATTGAACGGCGTGGCGGAGAGGATGAACCGCACCCTGATGGAAAGGGTTAGGTGCTTGTTGTTCGAGGCTAGGCTTCCGGGATCCTTTTGGGCCGAGGCCTTGAAGACGGCCGTCCACGTGATCAACCGGTCACCCAGTAAGCCTTTGGACGGGGAAGTCCCAGAAAGGATTTGGACCGGGAAGAAGCCAACTTACAACCATCTTCGGACATTTGGCTGCAAGGCTTTTGTTCATATTCCGAGAGATGAGAGGACCAAGTTAGAGCCAAAGATGAAGTAATGCGTCTTTCTGGGCTACGGCGAGGACGAACTTGGGTATAGATTCTATGACCCAATGGAAAGAAAGTTGGTCCGGTCTCGAGACGTGGTATTTGTTGAAGAAGAGACCATTGAAGATATTGGGAAAGAGAAGAAGTCTCAACACAATACTTTCCGGACCGACAGAGTTGTCGTTGAAGCTGTCCGTCCAGTACCTTTTGAGTCCGAGGTCGGCGAACCAAGAATGGCCGGTAACAATGATGAGGCGGTTCCAACCGCTCAGGAGAATCAGGTTGAAGATCTGACCTCTCAACAGGCTGAGGTAGCCCCTGTGAGACGGTCGTCCAGGGAGAGACGTCCGTCCATCCGCCTGCCAGCAAGTGAGTACGTCCTACGCACTGATGCAGGAGAACCTGAGGACTTTGGCCAGGTCATAAGCAGTGCTCAGAAGGACAAATGGTTTAAGGTCATGAAGGAAGAAATGACCTCTCTTCATGAGAACCATATATTTGAGTTGGCTAAGCTGCCCAAGGGGAAGAAGGCCCTGAAGAACAAATGGGTCTTCCGGTTGAAGATGACCGAGGACACTTTGCACCCAAGACACAAGGCACGGCTTATGGTTAAGGGCTTTAGTCAACGCAAGGTCGTTGACTTTGATGAAATGTTTGCACCAATTGTCAAGATTTCCTCGGTCTGTGTGGTGCTTGGACTGACAGCAGCTTTAGATCTGAAATTAGAGCAACTGGACGTCCGGATAGCATTTCTTCATGGTGATCTTGAGGAAGAGATTTACATGGAGAAACCAGAAGGGTTCGAGGTCGAGGGGAAGGAAGGACTGATCTGTCGTTTGAGGAAGAGATTGTACGGATTGAAGCAAGCACCAAGACAGTGCTACCGGAAGTTTAAGTCTGTCATGGTCGGACGAGGATACTATAGGACTACTTCCGACCACTGTGTCTTTGTCCAGAGATTTTTTGAGAACGATTTCGTCATCCTCATTCTCTATGTGGACGACATGCTAGTTGTCGGATAGAATAGTGCTCGGATCAAGGAGCTGAAAGAGAAACTGGGGCAGTCCTTTGCCATGAAGGATCTCGGACTGTCGAAGCAGATTCTGGGGATTAGAATATTTCGTGACCGAGGGGATAAGAAACTCTGGTTGTCCCAGGAAGGCTATGTTGATAAGGTGCTTCAGCAATTTAACATGGAAAGCTCCAAGCCTGTCAGTACCCCTCTGGCCAACCACTTTAGGCTGAGCAAGCAGTAGTGTCCGTTCTCGGACACAGAGAAAGCTCGCATGAGTAAGATTTCTTACTCCTCGGCCATTGGTAGTCTGATGTACACGGCCGTTTGTACGCGGCTGGACATTGCTCATGCGGTTGGTCTTGTCAGCTGATTTCTCTCAAACCCAGGGATGGAGCATTGGTCCCTGGTAAAGTGAATTTTCAGATATCTCCGTGGGACTTCAAAGATGGGCTTGCATTTTGGAGGGGAGAAGCTTCAGCTGGTTGGGTACACGGACGCAGACATGGCCGGGGACGTTGACTCTCGGAAATCAATATTTGGGTACTTGGTAAAATTTACGGGAGGGGCAGTCTCCTGGCAGTCCAAGTTACAGAAGTGCATTGCTCTCTCGACTACGGAGGCAGAGTTCATTGCCATAACCGAGGCCTGTAAGAAAATGTTATGGATGAAAAGGTTCATCCAAGAATTGGGTCTAAGGTAAGAAAAGTATGAGGTCCTTTGTGATAGCCAAAGTACCATTCACTTATGTAAAAACTTTTCATTCCATTCCAGGTCGAAGCATATTGATGTTCGATATCATTGGGTGAGAGATATTTTTGATGATGGGTAGCTATCAATTGGAAAGGTCCGAAAGGATGAGAATAGCTCGGACATGTTGACCAAGGTTTTGCCAAAGGGAAAGTTTGAAGCTTGTTGTGACGTTGCCGGTCTGACTAACTTCGCTCCCACTTGGTCGTGAGGGAAAGTTTGTTGGGGTCACTCCCTTTGTGGTGTTTTGTCCGCGGACATGTGGAAGGAAATGTCCGTGGACATGAGGAAGAAAATGGACGAGGACCAGTTGGTGGAGCCATGTCCGAGAGGTAGCTGAAGATATGGATGAGGATTCTGAAAGCTTAAGCATTGACTCTTTCTCTATCCGTAGGTCTGCTAAAGCGGCGCCTGTAGGTGGGTAGTTGACCCACCAGTGGCTACAACTTCCAACGGATGGCAGGCCTGCCACTCTGCACACCAGGTGTGCGTCTACTGTGACAGGCCTAGGAGGCGTGTCCCTGCCACCCTACTGCTAGGGTGGCTGGGCGTCCACTAGGCCTCTTGTATATATATATACTTGTGCCTTTTGTTTGTGTGGACAATTGGGGCATCACTTGTGCTTGCATATAGAGAGTTGTGGGCAAGCTTTTGATATAAAGATAGAGAGAGAGAGACACTTTTCTAGAGAGATTGAGAGATATACACTTGTGATTGTTTTCTTTGTTTGGGCTTGTGTAACTAACATTCTTGTAAACAATTGTTTATAGTGCATTCTTTTGTGGTTTTTTTCTTAGTTGAGAAATGTCTTTCCACGTTAAAATCTTGTGTGTGTTTTTTCACTTATTCTATCTCTACTGTTGCCCGTCCGTCCGAGCACTCATCTCTACTGGCATCCGAGTGGTCTGTTCGAGCGGTTACCGTGTCTTTCGTTTTGCGCCAACACTAACATAAGTCTGGGGAAGAAGGGATTAAATAAGCAGTCTTAGAAATCCAAAATGCATACAAGATGAAACATTCTAATATTTTATTGATTTTTATTTTAAAATATGTATAAATTATACATTAATAAAAAAGCGTTAATTCAGAAGGCTCGAAGAAAAAGAAGAAAAATGACATCAAGGTGGTAGTCATTAGTTGTCATAGCTAGGTCATTATTTGAAAAATCGACAGCACATCGTATAGGAAACAATATATGGACCCGGATGTCTTTCTACCCATTGCCAAGGACACCGGTGAAGGATCTCAGGCGGTGAGCCAGGTCATAAGGAGGTGGTGACTACTTGTCGTAATGTCTTCCTCCCATGGAAAGAGGAAAGCTGAAGGATAAGGGCACAGAGCAATCACTGAACTCTTTGAATTAGGACACTTACTGAGCAGTTGGCAACCTTTCTTTATCTATCAGCCCCATCTAGAGAAGGTATGAAAAAAGGTAGACAAAGCGACAGGGGAACAATTTTAGGTCATGGAAGTTAATGACTACGCAACAATAACTTCCCCCTGGAACATGGCTAGGAAAAATGTATTACAATGTCTAATCAGTAGCCCTAGTAAGAATGCGAGGAGTAACCAAATACTAGCTAGGGCTGTGTTCTGACACCATTGCTAGTCCTATCAAGGACAAACAAAGTAGTGAGAAAGCCCCCCGTGGCATAAGATTTTGCTACCAAGTGCTTGGCTGGTATGGCAATTCAGTTGGCAAAGATGCCTAAACGAAATGAACCAAGATGGTCTCTTGTCTAAAGAAAGAAACCAACATTGTCTTCATCATTGGCCTTCGAGGTGCCGCTTTTCTGGGATTACCTCTACATCTCCAGCCCAGTTGAATAATTCTCTAAGTAGAGATAAATTTAAGAAAACTGAGCAATGGGTATCAAGAGGACAAAAGTGGTGAATGAGGATGAACGTAAACCAGCCCTCTTCTTACAGGCAGAAAGCTTAGCTAGAATTGCATTTTTTATAACAAACCAAAACAGTTACTATACAAAATAAATACACGGGACCTCTACCATTATTACTAGTTACAACACTATAACTACATGATCCAATTGGGGTGGCACGGAGATTTTGTGAGTTCAGTTTAAATGAGGAGGACCCTTCACATGGAGATTCACAATCAAAGGTGGGCTAGACAAACATTTGAAGCTCGATTTTGAACTTCAAAGCTAGGCGCTATTGTTAGGTTCAGATGAAGCCTAATGTAGAGGTAGACCTAATCAGTAGGCCCAAGAGAAAGAAAAAGACTCAAGCACCAATAGAAAACATGCGGACCCAACTGTGACAAAGGCCCAATACCTCACGTGCGATGAAAACAATGTCTAAGACATCATAAAACTGAAGAGAACGGACCAAGACAAATGGCCTTCATGTGTTGCCCAACTTATAGTCTATCCTTTAAGCAACCATCGACAAATCATTCACAACCAGCAAAATTAATTATGGTTCCATTACCAAGACCGGAAAGATTTAATGTGACAACCAATTCAAATGGTTGATAACCGATTCAACACTCAGATCATTTAAGAGAATTATCCAAGGAAAAAACTATCTCTGAGGAACCACTTTTAAGGACTACTATAAATAGTGGTCCATTCTTTCTAAAAAGGGGATTGAAAAAAAGAGAAAAAGGACATAAGGAATTAATTTCTTAAAAACAAAGGAAATAAATGCTCAAATGCCTCACCAACCATCACTTTCTTTCTTACTCTTTGACACTCTCATCCGACTCAAGCGTTAGAGTATACCACAAGAGTAAGTCCTATTTCTTTCAAATTTTTTATTCTTATTATGGTGTACAGGATTTGAGTTGAAAATTTTAAAAGTTCTAATTGAATCTCCTCAGGTCGAACCTAGATTCAAGGGATGTATCATAATCTTTGTTTCTTTAATTGTGTGGATAAAGTAAAACGTTTTCATGATAACGGAGTTTAATGTTTGTGAGAATGAATTGTGATTTTGTTTATGAAACATTATGGATTTAAGTTTCGAATAGATTTGGATCGAGCTGTCCATCGGATTCCGATTCAATCCACTGAGTCTCAGACCTTACATATCACAATTTCAAATAGGAGGTCAGGTGATGGCGGGATGTGATCCCATCGAAAATATTCTAACACTCAAATCAGTAATCAGCTTTCTGAAGATAAGAATGTGGATACAGAGAATGCAGTATGAATACTGATGAGTATTTGTGGATGTGGGAATGCACTTGTAGAGATAGTGGCTTTGGATACTCATGAGGAGTAGATTCTCTAAGTACTGAGTTTGCTTAGTAGTAGAGAGAGTGTGTTGGGATGCTCGAGTGTCTGAGAGCCTCTGAGAGTTTTGAAATTGCTTGAGAGCTTTTGTGGGTAAGAGAAGATGTGCCTTTGAAGGGAGCTTCCATAGCCTTTTATAGTTATGGACCATTGGCTTCCTTTCTTATGTAGCAAGACTGGATGCCCGCCTTCTGTGTGGATCGTTACCTTTCCTGCGTTGGTGTGAGCGAAATTCATGGCTCTAATGGTTAAGGAGGCGAATCTCCTTCATTCTGTATTTTATAACCATTAGGATTTCTAATAGATCGTGCGTAGATTCTAGTGCCATCCTCTCAGGATGTGTTTTGATTCTGGAGGTGATATTACAGTGAAGCTTGTCTTCTTTAAAGATGCGAAAAATTAGGACAGACGATAATTGTGACTTGAAGGTGGACACGTGGGCAAATTTGGGCTTGGGTCACGTGCATCCTAAGCCTCAACTGGTCTACTGGCCACTTTTTCAGTCAACGAAAATATTGACCATCTTAGGCCCAAATGGGCCGTCCTAATTTTGGGCCTCTACCGGCCCACTTGCTTCTCATCCAATCAACAGTAACATTGACTGCCCAGACAGAAATGGGCCGCTGAGAACTTGGCCCACTTCCTCCTTTGTGGGTGAACCCATTACTGGCGTCCCTATCACTAGCCCCCCATATTGGTGGTCTGAGACTCCAGCTTCCAGCATGTTCACGATAGGTCGCTTCTAATTGTGTAACTTATACGAGTCATTCTGATGAGGAAACTAGCAGTGACTCTTGGTCTATTGGTTGCGTTGCTTGCGATTGTTGACCGTAACATCAAGATCCAAAGAATTGAGCTGAAGGAAACGTTGACCGAATTTGTTGATTGTCCCAGCTAGAATCCGAAAAATTGGCTGAAGAGAGCCGCTTGGATGACCGTAAAAACGTTGACCGAAAAATTTGTTGACCAGGGTTTAATTCTATCGCTTACAGGTCGTCTGGATGACCAGGGTGTAATCCGATAATTTATGGGCCGCTTGGATGACTAGGGTTTTTTGACCGCTTATGAACAGCATGAATGATTAGGGTTTAATCCGATTGCTTATGGGCTGCCTGGATGACCATAGTTTAATTACGAATAGGTAAAAATTTA
>JAODPA010151224.1:0-41360 GCA_025585075.1 Nepenthes mirabilis
GAGAGAGAGAGTAGCCATCATTGGCATTCAAGAGAGTTGAGGCCTAACCTAGCAAGCATTCACCAGTGACAGTATAAAATCCTTCAACCCTTCAAGTCTCCAAATTTATGTTTTTTGTAAAGGTCGATTTTCTCCCCAATATCATTGGATCAACACTTCGTTTATATGACACCAAACGCTCGATATCACTGTGAAACCTGCCTTCTTTATTTGAATGACAAATAACAAAAAACCTATGAAAAGAAACCAAATAAGCCAGCAAAGTATGTACATACATAAGATATATAATCCATGGAGGATGCAAAGGCAAAAGACAAAAGGCTATTACCACTCTAACCTCGATACATGAAGGTTGCAAAGGCCAAAACATTAAGCTGGCAACACAACACTTAAGCATCATGGTAAGAGCAATGTGGCTCATTTTTTGTGCTACAAGGTAAGAGGTGGCTAGGTGGCTATTGCTTGGCCCATGAAAATTCTCAACCTTGAGTCTGCACAATTAGCAATTGCAACTTAAAATATCATGCTTAGATATGAGCATGTGAGTTTAATTCTTTTTATAACTTGCTTAGATTTACCTAATGCATTTTTTTTCCAGTGAAATTATGAACCAAGAATTTGACCTAAATAGGAGTGATAATTCTCTATTACCAAAAAAAATATGCTTAATTCCTCTACCACTAACCTTATACGAAAAGATTAAAATTAAGGCAATACTCAATGTCTCACTCTCCCAATGTTATTTATTCTGTTCTTTATGCTTTACGTTTTTATGGAACAGATGCAATAACAAATCAGAAAACTACCGACAAAAATTAACATAGAATGCACAAATTTCTATAAGAGTGAAACCCTTCTCCACAAGAAAAAAATTTGTGACCAATTATAATGGAAGTCTCTCAGAGGCAGCTGTGAGTTGTTTAAGATAATCTCAAACCAAGTTTATAAAATACACCTTACCTAGAGAGGAATCTTCCTTTTTCCATATTGTTCAACGAAACTTTTTGAAACCAGAAACTACCAACACCCAATAAGTAGTAGACCAAGTTATTAAAATGATATCATAATATATTTGATAGTTCAAATAGAATAATATGTGAATAGAATAGTTATTATTTTAAAATACAAATAAATAAAAATAAGGTGAGAATAAATATTGTATTATTTGGCATATACATAGAATAACTATTTCATGTGGGGCTACTTATTTAACAATTATAATTCCAGGCATTTCACATTGTTGCAATGGCAGATGGCAAGGTGGGTGGATGATGGGGGTGGCCCTTGCTGGTAGCAGCTAGGGCAAGGGTGGTTAGCAATGGCAATGGTTGTCCCCATTGGTGAACGATCAAGGATAAAAAATACTGCCTTTCCCACAGTATTACTTATTCTCACTTTTGTGGTTATTTTGATTTGTTGACAATATTTATTCTCTCAATCAAAATTCCAACAATATAAATAAATTGCGATTCCCTTGAAATAACCTTGAAAAAAATTGAATTGTATCCAACCAAACAACAATACAGTAAAGAAAAAAAGGTAAGTTTTAGATGTAGTCTCGCCTCAACAAAGAAACAACCTTTACCGTCCCTCCCATTTGCAATTTGTCCAAGGTCAAGTTTCTTCCCTTAGCAGCCGACCAGCCAAGAATTAACCCTTTTTTTGTAAAGCAGCAATAGATTTTGATATCAGCTTTCGAGGAAAAGGAAAAGAATTCAATCTAAAAACTCTGAAGAAATAAGTCACAATGTTTGAGTGCAGGAACCGGGACTACCCAGATTCTAAAACATAGCCAACATGCTCAGAAGATCAACTGAACTATTATTATACACAGAAAATAAATTCAATAACTCGACCTGTAAATTTTTTTAGTGTTTGTGTATGCATGTGTTTGTCTTTTTTATCATATTATTTCTTGGATCTTTGGTCTAGATTCAACATAAATAAAGGATATTAAAAGAAGAATATACCGGCAATAATAATGAAGAACAAGTTCTATGATTGAGATTTTTAGGAACCATATCCAATTGCTCTGGAAATCAATTGCCAAATGAGAACACACCAAACTAACTGATCTATCGTTTCATGGCAGATCAGACATATAGACACTTGCTCATGGAAATGATACAAATCACAAGACCAAAGGGATCGGAAATCAGCAATCAGCTTAATAGAGTCCCATCCAAAAGCACACAATACATAATAAGAACCTTACCCAGAAACCAGTAATGCTGAAAACAATCATAAATTGCCCTTAGGAGTGTCCACAACAACATTGAGGTGACTTAGGACTTCAGAATTACTTTTCTGGTTGGTGCCATAACCTAGGAAAGCAAAACCATCAATAATTTTTTTTGAAAAGAATGTAAAATCTGGTTTGATTTATTTTAAATCATTGCAAGAAGGGGGGGGGGGGGGAGAAGATAAAAGAGTCAAATCACAACCGTTAGCTTCCATTTGTTTATCAAATTTCTACCCTTCTCACTAGTTAAGAGCATGATTCTACAATATAAATCATCATTCCTCTACAAGCAGGATCCTTGGTGGCACTGAATCAGAACATAACAAAAGAAAGGCATCAAGTTATAAAGCTCTAGTACTGATTTGATTCTAAAAACATTGAGTGTGGGTTATCACTTACTACCCATTTTCAACACATTGTCCAGCCCATCTAAATAGTTGATTCACAAATTGTCATCCTAAATCTACAATAGTTCAACCACATACTCCAAGTTTAATATCCGAGGGATAGTTTTGTTTATAGCCTGCTGCAACTAATCCCGAGTTAAGGATAATTTTGTACATGAGGTATCCTGAAAGCTAAAAAAGACAGTCAAATAAATGAAATAGTGATTTTTGTTGATTCTAACTATCATATTAGCGAAAACTAGAGGAGGAATGTGGAACAAAGGGTAATTATATCATTTCAAAAAGTTTCATAGATATTAACTTGTGGTGTCCTTATCCTTTCATCAAATCCAAAATAGAAATTCTTGAGGTTACTATCCATTTGGTGTTGCATAACATCCCAAACCTGTTACGTTAAAAAAACATGGGAAAAATTTTGGAACGTTGAAATCTATAAGACAGAAAAAATGAACAAAATAAGGATTTTCGGATTCCCACTATAAGAAGTAAACTCCTGCCTTCTCATTCAAGCTCCAGCCTTAAAAATTAGACCTTTTACGTTCTTCCTCCATGATGTTTAAGGGGTATTTAGGTTCATTGGAACGATTTCTAGAGCTTATTCCTGTTTCTATTAGGCATACACAAGAATAAACTTAAAAAACCCAATATGCACGGCAAACCAATTATCCTTAACAAAGGGGAAGAAAAAAAATGATTTTATACTTAGGCGAGTAGCTTATAGGGATTGCAACTGAAACAATACATGTAACTTATGTTAGTGATGAATCCATAATTTGTGACCGTGATCCAAGATGATATGAAAGTACTAATTCTAAACTAAAAAGGGAACACTTCTCTATTAAAGGTCGTTGCCTTCTTCTTGAGTATTTCGGCCATCATTTCTTTCCTTAAGCTCATAAACTATTTGTCGTGACCAACAAAGTGGTTGTGCAATTTATAAATCAGGCTCTTCTGGTAGTGTAAATGAGAATCGAGTATCCTGCATAATAAAGGTAGTATTATAAAGAAAATTAGAACTATGACAATAAAGAGTACAAGGCTTGGAAAACTATAAAAAGGAAAGTTGGAGGACAAGTACTCTTATCATTTATCCGTGAAATAGAATTTTGAGGTACTAGCATCTTGTGCTTGATTGGAACTTCTTCTAGTCATTTATGGCTACTAGTCTCCTCAAGTAAATTTAAATCATGACTTTATGTAAATAGTTAGAAATATTAGAAACCAATTAAAGCATTAAATGAAAATCACAACTTACTTCTCCATCCTACTAACAAGTCTTATCATTGAAAAACAAAAACATGGCATCATGTTAGTAACAACTGATCCTGATTTGTGAGGGAAATTTTGAGGTTTTTGTTGACAACCTACATCAGGCAGTTGGAAATACAATAACAATCATAGCTAAGCATCACCGAAATCATAACTTGGAATAACAAAAATGAAATGCTAACCAATTACCTAGATCTTCCTCCTTCTAGCTTGTGTTTTTTATGGCTTGGTCTTCCTAGAACAAATTACAACTGATGGTAAGATTGCACCCCTATTTACATTTAACAAAATCGAAACCTAAATATATGAGAACAAAGGAATAAAGAAGTTCAACACCAAATGTTTTGGCTAATAAATAGCATATGTCTTTCTACTTTCTCAGACTAGGCTGATAACATCTTATGAAGCCGATATCTAATCATTTATTAGATCTCAATAATGTCGAGTTTTTGACCAAACTAGAAATCCTTTTAGTTTCCAGCAGCATACAAGTATCAAACGTAATCATATATCATAGTGAACAAGCTACTTGATAGGAAAAATCTCAAAAGAATGCACTTTCAAGTATTTTGCCTATGTAACCCATCTTAATCCAAAGCTGTAGATGCCCTCTTTTTGCTAGTTTGGTTTCCACCTCAAGAATTCACCCATATAGTGCACCGATATGACAAAAGAATATAATATTATATGATATACGATAAAACTAAGTATCTACCATTAAATATAAAATTCAAATAAACCAATAATAAACTACATGAACAAACCTTTCTTTTTTATTGCATATTCCATCCACAGATAACTTGGCAACAAATCTTTTCAGATAAGCGCATGTGCTACTTAAATTAAAAAAGACTTTTAAGACGAAAAATCTCAAAGTAAGGCTGTTCCATTATCTAGCATGGAATATCTTTAATAGCTGAAATATTTTACAAGGTTGTTAGCAGTTTCTTCACCGAAATAGGGGCTCATGTTTTCTCAAATTTCACCGACTAGGTCTTGGTATTGAAAAATTGGATTTGAATATGAATGCCTCACCTTGTGAGGACACATTCAATTATATAGAATTCATTTTCCTAATTACAACACTAAGAATCAGCAATTACATTGATTTTATATAAATAGATAAGCAAAGTATCATAAAGGTACTAATTACAATTTATGTAAAAGATAATTATGGTATTAATCGTATAAATGTTGCCCCGATTGTCATCCTTTTTAAATTTGATACTGTGTGATCAAGAAGTATCAATTTACTTATAAGAAATTGATGACACTGATGTGTAATGGCCTTTGTAAATATGTCAGTAGTCTAGAGGTTTATGAAAATGTGAGGAAGCGTGATAATATGATTATCCAAGGTTTCTCTAATATTATGACAGTTGACCTTAACATGCATTGTGTGCTTATGATAAATAGGATTAATAACAATTTGAATGATACTCGTATTGTCAACATGAAGAGAAGTGGGATCAGACTAAAAAAGTCTAAGTTTAGTGAGAAGAACTTGAAGCCAAACAATCTTAGAGTAAGTTACAAGCATAGCATGGTATTTGGATTTCATAGATGATTTAGAAGCTAAATCCTACATCTTACTCTTCCAAGAAATCAACGAGTTTCCAATACATCGACCGGTGACAAATCCTCGAGTATCAGGATAGTTGGCTCAATCTGCGTCACAGTAAGTAGAAAGACGAAGAGGAGAGCTAGTAGGGAAAAACAACCCATGACCCATGAAGAAATTGAATAATACGATGAACCACATCTAAATATAAATGGTGTAGAGTGTGCATAAACTAATTTGTTGAACATCCAAAGAAATATCCAATCAAGTAACAGTCAAATAGTTCAGATTACCGAACAATTGGCAAAACATGTTATGATCAGAAAGAATGTCACCTTCATCTCTACAATACTTCACATTTACTTCCATAGAAGTGTCTACTAGAAATGTATCTTGAAGACCTGCTAGAGTTGCCAGATTAAGAAGATACCTGAAGTAGTAGTATAACTTCCAATATTAAGAAGTATGTAAGAGGGCCCAAATCCTTTATATGAAATAATGTTTGAAGATATTGCTACAGACGGATAATCAAAGCGGAATCTATTCAGATAATAACAGTGCCATCAACGTTAATCAAGGAGAAAAACAATACTAATAGATGTTTTACAAAAGGAACAATGATGAATCATAGTGACCTTGCTTAAGGGAATAGTTGAAGATAATTTTGTCATCAATATAGCTAATCTATTGAATTGAATATCATAATAACTACCTTAGCTCCCATTAGGTGAGACACACTTCAAGGCAATGTAAGCAAAATTGGAGTCCCTAGGATAGAGAAAAATGGCAGAGTCGACTTATATTAGTAATGAATAACAAAGGAATTTATTCTTGGTGAACCACTGAAATAAAATACTCGATGTAAACTGAAAAATAATTACCTAATAAAATGCTAAGCCTTATACTTAGCTATATTTATTTGCTATCATTCTTCCCAGAAGCATTGCTTCTCCTCACTGTAAAGACCCTATGCTTCAAAATTACGATTTCTTTAGACTATCAATGTTATTTGGGTTTCCCATTCATAAATGACCAACATTACCTATACTACATGTTTACTAACTTCTACGAAAAGGATGGTGGTGACCCCATTATGTGGGTCCACTCAAAGGAAAAAAATAATAAAAAAGAGACTACTCAACAAGTACCATATTATACTTTTAGTATAATTCTAGTAAACTTCTAGCAAGATTCTTTGTTTTTGACATGAAATAAATAAGTATAGACTACAAGGTGCAAAAAATATCAAAAGAAGAAAAGAAAAAGACAAGGACTCCTGTAAGAATTGAATTCAATTATACTAATATTTATCTCGGGATGCAGCTACGGAGCACAGTAAATCAAACGGATTGGCGTAAACATAATTATTGGACCCGAATGACAACCGAATAAATTCCGAAGGACAACAAGACAATTCAGCCGCCGAAATTTGATTCGATTAGCAACGGAATTAAAATCCGGTTGAGGAAAATGAGCTCGAGCAGCAATGTAAATGAAATTCAGCAAAGGGGGCGGCCGAAAATTCAGCGAGAGAGGCAACTTAAAATCTGATTTTTTTCTCTATCATCACGGCAGCAGCCAAATGCACCAAAAATAGGGATTTGCTCCAACATATGCACAACATGGAAGCAGCTCCACAACACTTAGCAAAATTTGGAGAATTAAAAAGCAGCTCACGGCTGCTTATCTCAGCAGCTCTCCACGGCAGCAGCTCCACAATTTCAGCAAAGGAGCAGCTCACCTCAGCAAGCATAATCAGTCTGTATCACCAAGATTTTGCAACTGATCAAAGCTCTCCACTAGGTAAAATATTAAGCAAACAAACCAGCAAATTAAGGATTATTCAGCAAGCTAATTAGGGGACACCTGGCTGGTTTTAGGAAGGGGTTTCAGGTGGTGCTGGCAAGGCTTGATGACTCACCTCATATCTCTAAATTAGTATAAAAGGTACGTGAAGAAGAGAAGAAGAATTAGGAGGGAAACCAAAGAAAAAGAAGGAAGAAAATAGAAAGAAAAAGGAAGGGAAATTGAGGGGGAAACCGAAGGCAGCAAGAGAAGGGAGAAAGGAAATTTAGCTAAATATTTGATAAGTGTACTCAAATTTCTTTTATCAATTGCTGTTATTTATTGTTAAATCTTTAAGTATTATTGCTTTAATACTTAATTTGCCTGATGTTTTTATTCATATTATTATTTTGGCATGAGATGTAATTGGCTGAAATTCTGAGCCAAAATTAGCAGCTGTTATAGCCACTGTAAATCGGCTAAACTGGCGACCAAAGGATCACCAAACCTGTTCAAATTTGGTGACCAATGAGCTAAACCTCTTATTGATATTGTGACAATTTGACTTATGAAAATGGGTTGAACCGATCACTAAACCGAGTCTTAGTTTAGCAACCAGACTAACTTCAACAGTCTTGCTAATATTGAAAAATTACAGCCTATGAACCGGACCCCAAATAGGCTGAACTGGAAGCCTTATTGACTTAAGTACCTTGTGGTGCTATTAAAGTGTCACCCTATAAAAATTAGTCATGAACCGGTCACCAAAATAGAGGCAAAAACCGGTTGCATTAATAAATGCCGATACTAAAATTTCAGCTATAACTTTGACCCGAATCGGCTGGAATATCAGCTTGAACCAGCCATAAACCGGACAAATTTTTAATATTGAGTCTTTTAGCTGTAAGAAGACTCCCCGAACCGGTCAAAAATTGGCCTCGAATTAGCCATAAAATCAATAAAAACAGAATCGGCCCATTGCATTCCTGCCAATGCTGAATATGGCAGCATGGGAAAAGTTGACCGAACCGGACTCAAATCGGCTAAACCGACAGCCGACCTAGCCAAAGTATAATGTACTGAGGCTAACGTATCTACTAGTGAACCAGCCGTCCAAAACCATTTGAAATGATTACTGAACCGGGCCCCTAAATAGCACCAAAACCGACCTAAGTATCCTTACTGATGCTGAATCTGGCAGTCTAGAAAAATGGATTGAACTGGCCCTGAACCAGTTGAACCAGCAGCCAATCCGACCAAGTCATCAAGTACTAAGGGTGGATTGTTAATCTACGAACCGGCTACCAAAAATACCATGAATTAGTCACCAAACTGGGCCCCTAATTAATGCCAAAACTGGTTGACAGCATTCATGTTGATGCTGGAACTGTGGCTACTGAACCGGCCGAGTCTCGGTTCCCAAATCAGTTGAACAGGCACTCAAATTAACCAAGATATTATGAGGTAATGTTTAAGTATCAACTGGTGAAAATATGCCTCGAGCTGGTCACGAACCGGGCTATAAATCAACAAAATGAAATGGCTAACATTTTCAGTTGATGGAAATGTACTGAGCCTTGAACCGGTTCATCAAAACGGTTCACAAATAATGAAAATTAATAATAAAAATTAGTACGGACCAACCCTTGAACCGGCCCTTAATTTGACCATGAATCGTTAACTGAATCTTTAAGTAATTGTGCGAAAATTGGATTGAAGAAATCAACCCAAGTTAGCCTCGGACCAACTACCGAACTGGCAATCGAATTAGCTAAATATATCACATGTTAAATCTGAATTTTTAATATGAATGAAAGTTTAAGGCTAAAATTACTAAACCGGTTAATGCATTGATTTCTGCTACGATTTACAATTTATTACTAAATATTGCATTTTATGATTGTATGTTTCGATTGTTATGAAAAGTTACATGGAAGCTTGCAAGTTTCAAAAATAATGATTATTTTCTTCTGGAGTGGAGAAAATTAAAGAAAAAATATTAAAAACAAAGTAACAGTTTTCATATGAAATTTTTGAAAAATGGGTTAAGAAACTGGACTAAAGAATCATTTTCAGCGGGTAATATTCCCCGACATACCTTAAGATATTACAGTGAAAACTCAAGGACTGCCCCTTGCCATGGGAAAACTTTTGGTGGCATAAATTATGGCCTCGTATATTGGGTTAAAAGTATATCACCCACCTCTGAGTACTGAATAGGAAGGTATTGCATTAGATTGTATGGAAGTATATACAATCCTTTTCTCGATTAACCGCTTTGTTAGCCGGCAAGGCCTATTAGCCTTAGTTCTTAAAGACAAATAATAATTAAGGTTTGGAAAAGACAAAGTTAAAGAAGACAAAAGTTTATGCATGTTTCACACGATTCCATTCCTTTGAATTATATATGTATTTTAAATATAAAAGTGCATGTCTTTGCTTATATGTACCTTACTGAGTATTTGGCTCACTCTTTTATTGTTTTTTCTAGCCCTTTAGATGATGATCACGAGTTGATATCCGATAAGCAGGAGTAAAGACCAGAGTAGTTTAGGCTTGTGTATTACTGTATTTTGATGAAAATATAGTGGATATATGAAATTATGTAATTGATTTTGTAATGAAATGAACATGACTTTATGCTTCCATAATTGGTTATTATGATCATTATTTATATTTTCGTAAGACTTTATGGTAATAAATTGGGTTCTTAGTAAGCATCTTTGAATAGTCCGACACTATATTTTATTCGTATAGTGTTGAAGCCACTTATGGTATGACGATAATGTGGATCCTGTGTATAATGGACAAATATTATCCATACTCATATGTAATACGGTGTATTATTATGTTTAAGTATTCACGGATATAAATAGAAGAAAAGTGATCCGTGACAACTCTTAACATTAACGCATGACACAAAATTTCAATGTAGTTACATCTCTCTAGCCATCAATCTGTCATGGTAAGAAAACTAAATTACATTAGTATAGTTAATAAAAATACGCAGCAATTGGTGAAGCATTTTACATAGTAGAAACAAGAAGCAAGCAGCAAAGAGCAGTATTAACAACGTTGCATTGAACATCTCATGCGTTCAATAAAATCAAACAATCTTGGCTAGCACTAGCTTCTTGTATCCTTTTCTCCTATTTATTCTCTCCCTCTTCAACGTAGTTCCCAAATATAGAAGCAATGGATAAAAGGGGAGGAGGTTATGAACTTATATTCACCAAGATCATGTAATTTCCTTTTGCTATTTCCATTTCTTTCCGATGATCTCTTAGGTCTACTAAAGTATTGCTAATTTACAAAGCAAAATACTGTAAAAATTCAACCTAACGGAAGAAGAGAAAATTTTTCAGTAAGATTATGATAGAATAATGAATCAATATATTTTTAAGCACCTTTTGACTCTTACTTGGAGAGTTTTTTGAACATATCAAAATATTTTTGTGCAAACTCAAGTGTTACAAGATTTGTGTTTTTATAAGTGTGGAAAATAGAAGATAAAAGAGATCTCATAGACGCCAAGATGTACGGACCGCTTGATGCCCTTTCTATGTTAAAGGGCTTTATATTTATAGGGGCATAGAATCTGTTATTTAGGACGGGCGGTGCCCACTCTTTTGAGAAATTACTGGTTGCTCTTCTAAGAGGTTACAGGCCACTCTAGTTGGTTGCCAGGATTGATTGTTGAAATATATGTTGGCGATCATGGTTCTTGGTTACTCATTAAGAATGGAAGGCCGGCTATCTAGCTTGACAGTCTGCCCTTCCTTGCCTTGCCCTTTCTAATTTACCATTGCCAACCTGTTGCTAGTGCAACTGTACTTTGAATCTTTCAATTCTTCGGCAGCTCGATCACCCATTCACTCACTCATCTGACATTTTAGCCACCCATCTTATTGTTGGAACTTTTAAGCCGGATACAATTGATGGTTGGTAGCTCGACTTTCTGACATTTCAAATTTATCATCTCGATCTCAATTTGTCAATGGGTTAGGGTTAGCTCAAATTTTGGTTAGACCTATCACCAGCCCCCTAACCTCAAGAGTTAAATTCAAGTCTTGAGGGCATTAATGGAAATATTGGTCAATATATATTGGTGTCGGGGATCCCAATATCGATATTTTTCGATACCATGGTAATATTATCATATATTTTTCGATCGGATGACAAAGTCTATATATTGATTGATATTCAAAATATCGGTTAATACTTTCCATATATTGGCCAATATAACCTTATCAATTTACAATTTTTAGAATTTTTTCGTCACATATATTTGATACTGATAAGTTTTATCTGATACATTTGATATAAATATGACTATATATAATACCAATATCGATATAGATATTTACATCCACGCTTAAAGGCAATTGTCTAATTATTGTCTGGCCTTAGCTCAATTTTAACTATAGAAGTTACAATTAAACTACTTATTAGCTTATTTATAGATGACATCCGGGAGTAATTATGATCATTCTTGAGTGCGATTTGACTAAAATGTAGTGCATTAAATGCACATCTTCTCATGTGCTATTTTAGGCCCCCTAGTTGTGGATTATTTAAACAAGTCATTCGGAAACCCTATGGGTAAGTCTCATTCACTTGCTCACAAAATCTCTGAATCTCAAAGCTTGGCTATCCTTATACCTCTACTTACCCCTGGAGCTTGTCAATTTGGTAATTCTGTCGGCCTTGGGGTTTTAGAGATTGTTTAAGTGCTTATGCCTTCCACTGTGGGGCAATATGGGAGAGGTATCAGATTGCTTCCTCTATCGTTTTGGTTCCTCCTCAGCCTAATTTTGGGGCCTTGGCTCCCAAGGCAGGTTATATTATTGTTTATGAGGCCCATCTGAAAAAAGGATAATGGTTCCCTGCAGTGAGGGAACTTGTTGAAGTTTCGGAGGTCTCAAGTATTCCCATAGCCCGGCTCCATCATAATTTAGTTTAGTGCTTGCTGGCCATATACATATTTTTAGAAAGCATAGTAGCATGTTCACTATGGAAATTGTAAAGGCCGTTTTTCGGTTTTGCAAGATGGCAAGTGGGTTTCACTGACCCCTCACCAATCCATGGCCAATGGGGATAGAAACACTGATTTTATTAAAATCTGAAAGAAAATATTATTTTTTTTCCAGAGTGTCTTCCACTCAAAGCTTGGACTGAAACTCATAGCCTGGCTTTGAAGTTGTGAGGAAGACTGACTTTTTGACTGAGGATTCCTTGTGCCAGGCTCAATGGTACTCAGATCATAGAACCTCCTCAGGAGCTAATCTTCCTTCCTCTGCTTCTAAGTAGAGGAAGCAAGGGAAGATATCTGGAGGCATAAAGATAGAAGAGGAGGATAGTCCTAAGAACACAACATTGACAATCCCTGTAGACAGTGGTTAATGAGGTGATTGAGGCAGCAGTTACCGGGGATAAGATAGAAGAGACCAGCAGAGGATTGTTGTCCTACACCTCGACACCACTGATTTTTTCAGTGGACCAGTTTTGTCCTGCCTCTAATTACTACTATCGAGCCAGTTGAAGAGCCATCTATTTTTATTACCAAGGTTGGTTCTTCTGAGGTCTTCAATAAGGTATCTGAGAATTTTTTTTGGGGTCCATTGCTCCTGCAGAATCCAGATCTCCCATTCAATCCATTGTTACTAAAGCGTCCAATGGTCCAGACCAGTTCGATCTTCCTGAACAGTCAAGTGCTTCAGAGGAGTCCATATAAGGAAATTGGCCCTTGTTGTATATACTTCCCGAGGGGCAATGCTTGCTGAGCCTGCTGTCTCACCTGTGTATTTCTTTAAGAGGCCTTTTGTGTCTTCTGCTTCTGTGAGCAGTGGACCAGCTCATCCTAGTGGTGCTTCTTTTGGTCCATCTAGCTCAGTCCCTCATCCAACATCACCTTATGGCTGTTCACCTCAGGTGACTTCTGAGGCAGTTCAGAGGTCAGATGTGTCGTTAAGACCTTTTCCGTTTAGAGGTGTTGCTGCATGCAGTGAGGTTGCTGCTCCCTCCTCTATTGATGCTTTGACTATGTCTCCCTGTGATTTGACCAACTCTTTTGGCTTGTCTTTGTACAGTTTATTTTTTTCATTAATATTTAATTACTTGAAAAACTCTTTTGTTGCCGGCTGACTCTGCATTCAATCAGGTGAGACGAAGGCTTATCTTTTTGGGATGGGAGGTATAATGTTTGATTGGCTCCCTGGTCTGACCTGAAGTGGTTAAGGCTCTGATAACTAAGGGTGTGGCTGCTGAAGGAAGGGCATCTAGCGCCAAGTAGCTATGGTAGTCACTAAGAGTAGAATGATTAAGGTGGAGCAGGCTGCAATTTCAAGGGAGAGAGCTACTGCTGCGGAGGACCGAGCCACTGCTACTTAGGCCAAGGTCACAAATATTGAAGCCTCTATCCGTGCTGCTGAGAACCGAATTGCTGAGGCTTCTGTAGGGCTTCTCTGGCAGAGAGTGTGAACAAGGGTTATAAGGGAGCCCATGCTCTCCTTGCAAGAAAGCTTGGGAAGCAGATTCATCCAGATGACATCGGTTCCTTTCTTGCTAATTACCATGAGGAGGGAATTGAGCTTTGCCAAAGGCTTGTGTCTTTGATTGCACCGCAGTTCTCTTTGGGTTGCTTGACTCAAGGAATGCTGAGTCAATCGGTGTAGCAAAGATCCAGGACTTAGTTGACCTTGCCACCCATGGAACCCCATTTCCGGTTCTTCTCAAGCAAAGGGCCAGTCTGATACCCTTGCACTCAAACTTTGGATTATTTTATACTTTATATTGTATAATAACGTTGTCATGTTAATACAAATGCTTATGTTCATGGCTTGTCCTTTGATTTTAGATAAGCAGTACCATCATTACTTGTTCACCCAGAGGCTTAAGTAGTTGAGCAACTATCCTGATAGCTCGGTGATTTCTATGTATCTTTACCTAGTGATATGGTTGACTTCTTATAGGATGATAGGGCTGATAATTTGTCTCAAGCCCCCGGGCTTTAGAGTGTTTTAGCATTCTGCACATCCAGTTGCTGCCACATGGGCTTTCCAATTAGGCTATTATTTTTCAGTTGTTCGGACCGGTGTCTTTTGACTGTGTGGTTGAGTGGACATTGCCTACCTTAGGCTCCATTGTAGCTTATGTACTTTGTGCGTTCCTAAGGTTTAATAGTTAGGTAACCATTCTTATAGTCGAGTCTCAATAAACTTTGACCAAATGGAGAATTGGCTTCTTTCATGGGTGTTGGACTCTTGAGTCTTAAATCCCTGAGCCTTAAGATTTTTTGATGTGTGACTGTCATGATGGCAATATGGTTCTCTAGGACGTATACCTAAGATAACCAACTTTTGTAGTCAATGCTTTTAATGGACAACTAGTGAAAATCACTGATGCAAATATTGGCAAATATGATACTTATCGACCAATATGTATAGGTATCAGAGCCTTCCAATATTGATATTTTCATATATTACAATAATATTACGATATATTGCTATATCACCCGATACAACCGATATATCAATTGATATGATTCTGTTAGTATATGATTTTTAAAAATTTTTTCAATCAATTATATCCGATACTAATACATATTGATCGATATATTTGATAATAATATGATCGCAATCAATACTGATACTAATACCGGTATTGATATTTTCATCCATGGTGAAAGCTGATTATTTAAATCAGGGTCAACCTATGTCTATTTAAACAATTTTTTAAAAAATATGTGTACTACTCATCATCTTTTTACCGTCATCCCAAGTGATGGGTATGACATACATCTATACTCCTTCTAGGGTTACTATCATTGATAGTATTTTTTGAGGTTGACAACATGTTCATGGACCAATTTCCTAAATTGGGACCGTAGTTTGTAGGACCTGATTTTGGAATATGGTAGCTACAGAGAATAGTCATTCCCATATGGGAGGCAACTTTTCCGGTGGCTTTAATGCTCGTTAGGAGGTTGTCTACTTTGAACAATTGTGCCTTCGCCCTTCAATTTAGTACTGTGCCACCCTTTGTTGGTAGGCTGTCACGCGGATCACTGCCACATTCATTGCTTCAAGATTTTCTAGGTTTTGCTTAAAGAGTCTAGAGTTATGTGTCTAATCTAAGTTTATGAATCGGGGGCTCAATAGTTCGATCTCTACTAGGATTACAGCTTCTGTGTTGAAGCATAGAATGTACGGTATCTCCTTTGTAAATTTCCTAGGTGTTGTATGATAAACCCATAGCATAGTTGAGAGTTCATCTACCCAAGTGCCATAATCCTTGTCCAATCTGGTCTTCACTCTGTTGATAAGAATCCGAATTGTCACTTATGGTTACTTGTTTGTTTGAGGGTATGAAACTTAAGTATGTACCAGCTGGATTCTTAGGTCTTCACTGTACATTATAAACCACTTCCCAGAGAATTGAGTTTCATTGTTTGTGATGAGTTCTAGTATCCCGAAGAAGCAAACTATAATATGTAGTACGAACTCTGTAGCGTCTTGTTCTATTATCTTGGCCAAGGATGAAACTTTTACTCGATGAAGTAGTTGATACCAACAATTATAAACTCGTGTTGTTCAGATGCTACAGGGAACGGTAACAATATGTCAATCCTCACTGTACAAATGGCCAAGAACTTTGAAACGGTCTTAGGACACTATCATGGATGTTACACTTGTCACATCTCTTCACAATCTCAATGTCATCGTGCTTTATGGTTGACCAGAAATAGACCTACCTTATTATTTTGAAGGCTAAGTTCTTCCCCCAATATGCGCCCCATAAATGCCGAAGTGCACTTCTTTAAGCACATAGTGAGCTTTTGCAAGAGTTAGGCACCAGATGTAGAGACCGAGTAGCCATAGCGATAGTAATATACTATGAACATATACTATCATCCTATTGGCTTCCAGTGGATTATTTGGAAAATTTACAAGCATATCATAATATACTATCATCCTATGAACATATACTACCATCCTATTGGCTTCTAGTGGACTATCATAATGAGTCCTTCGAATGGACATGCCTCGACGCTCTGCGATGAGGGCACATGTCACGGGGTCTATGGGGACGCGCCCCTTTGCTAGCCAGATATGACATCGTTGTGAGGTCGGCGGGCTGGCTATTTAAGTGCTGCTACCCAGCCGTCTCCACACTTCCTTTTTTTCTGAAATATCTCTGCCCTAACCCGCTATTCTCCTTCCTGGTTCATACAATTTCTTGTATGGCTTCCCATGGTGTTGTCAATATTCCATCTAGTCTGGTTGTCGAAGAGGTGGAGTACCTATATTGCAGAAATGGCATCTCTCACGCCATACCGTATATTGTGCCTGATGTTGACGACATCGCTTGCTCTCCCCTAGAGGGTTCATTGCTGTCTACGAGGAGCAACTGGAAGTTGGCCTCCGCTTTCTAGTGGTAGAGGAGTTGCGTGGCATTCTGAGGTCTCTGGAGATCCTTCTGGCTCGTCTCCAGCCACGTGCCCTTTGATATCTCATGACCCTGTGCATCTTCCTTAGCACCAAAGGGTTCACCATGGGTGCTCAAGTCCTGAAGGTGCTCTTCCGAGTTGACCAAGAGGGTGATTGGGTCTCCTTTTACCCCAACAATGATTTTGGGGCGAACAAGGGAGACCCTTACCTGGAAGCAGGCTGGGAGGCACGCTTCTTTTTTGTGGTTGTGGATGTCGACTAGAGGGTCCCAAACAATTGGGGCAGGGTCAACGGTGCCTTTATTAGGGACATCCTGCTCGTCGACGAACAAGCGATGCTACCTCTGATTGCCTTGATCGAGGAGTGTGGCGACATTTTGTGCCATACCTACACTTGGGTCTCCCAACGCGCCCTCGATAGAGTTCGGTGGGCTCCCCGACCGGAGGAAGGCTGGACCTCTGCGGCACCAGGTCGTTGACCCAAGAGGAGGTGTGGGGATCCGCACTCCCCAACCTCTTTTGACCAAGGCATCGTTGGGATGGGTTCTGCGCTGCCTACCCTCTTTGACGAATGCCAGCGGATCAACGTTACCTGCGCAGGGGGGAAGCTTTGGTAGACATCAGGACATCAATGAGGCCCAGCTGCATTTGGCCGTTGTCGTACGATCTGGGCTTGAGCGATTCGTTTGGATGGATGGAAGATCTGAGGAAGGCTGGACCTCTGTAGCACCAAGTCGTTGGCCTAAGAGGAAATGTGGGGATCCGCACTCCCCAACCTATTTTGACCGAGGCATCGTCGGGATGGGTTTTGCGCTGTCTACCCTCTTTGACAAATGCCAGCAGATCAACGTTGCCTGCGCAGGGGGAGCTTTGGTAGACATTAGGACATCAATGATGCCCAGTTGCATTTGGCTGCTGTCGTATGATCTGGGCTTGAGCGATTCGTTTGGCCGGATGGAAGATCGGAGGAAGGCTAGACCTTTGCAGCACCAGGTCGTTGGCCCAAGAGGAGGTATGGGGATCCGCACTCCCCGACTTCTTTTAACCAAGGCATCGCCGGGATGGGTTCTGCACTGCCTACCCTCTTTGACGAATGCCAGCGGATCAACATTGCTCGCGCAGGGGGGAAGCTTTGGTAGACATCAGGACATCAATGAGGCCCAGTTGCATTTGGCCGCTATCGTACGATCTGGGCTTGAGCAATTCGTTTGGCCGGATGGAAGACGAGGAGAGCCCCGCGGGTCTTGATGGCGGAGCAGAAGTGGGCGGACCATCGACTAGGGAGCCGAGCGGGGTCCCTGATTTTGGTAGAATCTTTCCCAGGAATGTCCGCATCTTCTTCTCCTACTGCCATTGCTGTGGAAGCTGCCAAGGCCACTCCAGCGGAGGGTAAGATGGCCGGAGGCGCTGCTAGGGCTGAGGTCACTGTTGAGGGGGCACCAGGCACTAGGACGCTGGTCAACGAGCCCCCTTTCGACTAGGTGGGCTCAAGCCTCTGCCGGGCTTCAAGGCACCTTTATACCCCTTGCAATTGGCTGGTGCTGGTGCTGAAGATCCTTCTGGCCCTTCTTGTCAAGGTGGACTGTCTCACTTTGAGGTATTGCGCTGAAGGCTTCCTCGTTCTGATACTATAGCTTTCCTTTTTATTGTCATTCTTGGCTGACTATTGCCCGTTATTTGACAAGTTTGGGAGGTGCTACGGATGGTGGAGAGCGCTTTGCTCTGGAGGGACGCTGAGATCCTCCGATTATCCCAGCTACACGCCAATCTGGGGTGGGGATGGAGGATGTGGAGAGCCGGGTGAATACTATCGTTGCAGATGCTTCATGAAGTGAAGCGTGGGCCGTTTATCTTGACCGGGCCCTGTCCGAATCAGAGGTGAGACGCCAGGAACTTGCAGAGGCTAATGCTTAAGTTCTGGATCGAATAGTCTCACTCAAGGACGAACTTCAAACGACTTGGCAGCAACTTATGGATTTTCAGGACTAGAATGCCTAGCTTAGAGGTGAGCTTGGACCCAACGTGCTACTAGGGAACGGTCGGGGACTGGGCGAACGGGGGGTCCCTGACCATAAGATGGCCATTCAGATAGGCCGTAGGCGTAGATAGCATCTTACCTCTTGTATCTTTTGGGACCGTTAGACACCTTCATATGTAAATCTTAATTCTTTAATGAAACAACCTGACTGCCTTGATTATTGTTGTAGGTGCTTCTCTTGCTTTTGTTGAGCTCTCTTTCTTTTTTTTTTCGATGCCTTTTTGCTTTGGTCGTGCTTGCTCCTGCTGGGACGAGGTCGTGGCACGAGGGAAACCCATTTGTTGGCTAAGCATAGCTGCCATTGTCGTCCGGCTTTGGTCGGACGTTATTATCCATTTGGGCTCTTTCCTGCAGAGGAGAAGTCATGGCATGTTGTGCTCTTTCCTGCAAAAGGGGAGGTCGTGGCATGCCTGTTGTTGAGCCTCACTAGGGACGACTGGGTTTCATAGTTGCAGCCGTAGAGCTCTGGCGAAGCTTAGGCCGTTGCTTTCACGTTACCGTATTGGTGCTCGGTCCTATCAAAGGACGTTGTAGCTCACGTGCATTTGGTCCTAGTTCGCCGATTATGGTTGACTGATGGTGTTAGTTCCTGCTGAAGAAAGTTGCTGCATGCATGCTAGATAGCCTTCTAAGGTTTTTGTGGTTACTTGATGGGGAGGTCCGTTTCTTAGTCTACGAGCCCCTCGGTCCACTTGATTTGATCGCGCATGAGCTGCTCGGTTGACGAGGCCGAGGTTTTAGACCGGGTTGTAGCCGGTCAAGAAGCAGGTGAAGAACGATTCACCCAAATTAAGGGCAGTCTAAATCATTAGAATAATGTAGGTGCACAAGCATTCGGATATGATGAATGAAATCAAATGATTGAACAATGTGGCAAGCAATCCGCATGAATGCATGCAAGACTTACTTGGATTCGTGGCGGACTCACACATAGTGCCTCTCAAGGTAGAGGATACTGTGTCCTTGGGATCGGCTCTTCGGTCTGGGAGCGGGAAGCACTCACCCTGCAAAGAGGATTGTCGAAGTTGGATGTGATTCCCACCGGTTAGGTGCCCAGTTGGGGATCTTGGTCTGTGGCCTTCATGCTCTAAGGACCGTGCCCATCCGAATGAATTGGCAATCAATGCGGAATGCAGAGCCCTTTGAGGCATGATCGGCCGTGGCGGTTGATGCGCAACACGATTGCTAGCTTGGCATTTTTTGAACTCCATGGGACAAACGATTTCCCGCTCATTTGGCCATCTGCCACTTGGCCCCGTTGGCCAGCTGCCCGCTTTACTACTGGCACTTCCGAGGCCTTAGGGGGCCTAGCGGGGCGCAGATGTAGTCATGGCGAGGCTTCGAGATGGATCTTGACTGCGGGGCACTGATCCACGGGGCGCTCAGGGGAGCCCCCCGACGCCGTGACTTTGGGCGGGTGTTGATAGTTTAGGGCAAATCATTCACCCTCGTTGCTACCCACAGAGGGGTCGTCGCCATGGGAGATGGCCCCTGGGGCCGACGCGCTGGCTTGTACCCATGGTCTAACCTTTCTTTTTTTAATGGATGCGGTGGTTAGACTCTTGGTCGTTCTCACAGACGGCGCCAATGATGTGTCTCTGAATTCGAATTGTTGAACGAGTTAAGAAGCTACTTGATCTTTTCAGGCGAGTCGAATTGGAACCGGTTTGGTCCCTATTATTTCAAACTTGGATCCTTCGGTTTGGTCAAAGGATAGCGGAGACTCGTTCCCTGGTATATCCTCCAACTCCCAAGTCAGAAATCTTTCTACAATGAGAAAAAGATGGAGGAATATAAAATGTGTATGCATAGATGCATATAAAAGGGGGAATGAACTGCTAACAAAGGGTCAGGCTCTGGTGAGTGTGCCGACCAGGGGCGGCTTTGAGTTGGAGGACAAGGCACCGAAGGGTGTGCCCAGCCAGGGGGCGACTTTGAGATTGATGATGAGGCTCCGAATGGTGCACCCAATTAGGGGGTGACTTTGAGATGGAGAATAAGGCTCTAAAGGATGTGTCTGACTAGGGGACGGCTTTGAGATGGAGGACGAGAATCTTGCTTGCGGGGCCTGGTTGCTTCGCCTTTCTCGGGAACTCCCCTGGATAGGGGGAGCATTGGTGAGCTTGCCTGTGTGGTAGTGAATGCCCCCGCTGAATCATCTCCTGGCTACGTACGAAGGGGAGCCTTTTTGCGCTCGACTGTGCGAGTCATCCTTGTTGCCCCAGTGGCGGAGAATCCAGAGGAAGCATGGCACGTCCACATTCTTGAGCCTGAATCGGATTGGCTGTTCCGACAGCTAGAGGTAATGCTCTAAACTTGACAACAGAGTGAAAACCGTGAGGATGAGCATGCTCCCTTTCGCCCAGAGTTTGGCTAGAGCAGCTGAGCGTCATCCTTTCTTCTCTTTCCCTTTTCTCGTTTTCTTCGTTTGTTGTTGGGAGCTTCTTCCTTTTCTTCTTTCCTCTTGTTGTCGGGAGCCTTGAGCTTCTCGAGCTCCCTTTGAACTTCTTTCTTCCCTCTTCTTGTTCAACATTTTGATCTCTTCTTTTCCATTGAATGGATGGAAGTGTGGCTGAGTGCTTTCGAGATACAAGAGCACTAGGGGCTCTTTTTCGATTGGTCCCCCCTTCTCTATAGGAATGAAGGGATACATATAGAGTGAGAGTTGGTGTGTTCTCGCCAGAACTCTACGACTGACGTCAGTAGCCTCGAGCTAGGCTGCAAAAAGGGACCATTACCCTATCTTCTGCATGCACCATTCTTCATGATTATTACGCAGGGGGCGTCGAGCCGACAGACCTATCAGAGGTTGTGCGTGAATCCTAAATCTCTGAATTTGGAAAATGATGCGCTGACAGCAGTCACGTTGGTTGGTCAGTTGTGTGGTCTCTTCCGACTTGGGGGAGCTGCTGGGCTGTGCTCGTGAGCACATCCGGGGGCTGATTTTTATTAGGTTGACTTGGATTGAGCCATTTGGATCTTGGGCTGTATGGAATGCCTCCTGGGCCGTGCGGTTCTTCCCGCTAACTCGAAATTGGCCTAGCCCACGTACCTCCCATCACATCTATTTTTGGGGACATACTAGATTTGATTTAGCTTTTTCAAATGAAGCAATTCTCAAGTTTAAATTGTGTACCGGAATAAAGAGGTTTTAGTATTAAAAAAGACGATACTGACATAAGATACAAAGTGCAAATAGCATGGAATGTGATTGCGGGTAAAATATTTCCAAATAGCACATTAGGCATACAGGCAATCATTTGCTAATGAAAAGGAAGGATATAAGCCATCAAGACCAAAGGAATTGAAAATCAAGCAACCAAAATAGATACAATCTCATCCACAAGCACACAATGCATTTAAGAAGACTTTACCTAGAAACCAGTCATGTTGAAAGCCATCATAGATTGCTGCTATTGGAAGTGATGGAGAAACTTATTTATTACTTTTGCTGCTGTTGCCATAAGCTAGGAAAGCAAAGCAAGGCCATAAATAAAGCACTTAAAATGTGGTTTGATTAAGTCAAAACATTGACAGTAAGGGGCTAGGGAAAGAGAAGATAAGAAGAGTAGAAGCATGGGTGGCTGGTGGGGGATGTAGTTAAAAGCATTTTTCTACAAATGAATCAGAATTCCTCTACAAATTGGGCACCTTGGTGGCACCAAATTAAAGCACAACAAAAGAAAATCGTTAAATTATAGCATTCTAAAACTAATTTGATTCCAAGGGAATGAACTATGGTTGCAACTTGCTACCTGTTTCCAACATATTGTTCATCCCATTGTGAATAGCTAATTCACAATCGGTACCCAAATTTATAATAGTTCAAGCACATAAACCTTAGTTTGAGAACAGAGGTATAGTTTTGTCTATAGCCTACCCTAGCAAATCTTGATTTAGGGTTTTGGACACTAAAGAGTTTGAGTTAGAACTCATGGAATCACATCAAGTATCCAAACCATAATTGTTCAGCTACTATGCAAGGAAACATATGGACACCATAAAATCAGTTGAGAAAAACACTAAATTGTATAAATCACATATCATTATAATAGCTGTGTAATCTCCTTGGCATTTGATGGCTAAGGCACATAAAGGGGAAAGTTTTAGAGCCTCCAGGATGTGCAAAAAAAAAAAAAAAAAAAGAGGAAGCAAAAGACAACAAATGTAATGAACATCAGTACTTGGTGATTCATGACAGTCAAGCATAATACTTAATGATCAACTAAATCGGGAATTTAAATTCGGGTATTTTGCCCTCATTTCTTCTCTTAATCTAGGCTGAACTCTTTATCATGAAGCCATCATGCAATTTCAAATTCAGGTTCCTCAAGCCATGTGAAAGAAAATTGGGAATTTTCACATCGTAAAAGTAACAAGATCCTAAAATTAAAAAAAGATTGCATTGACATATGAAAGGCATAAAAAATTATTTAAAAAGAAGGGCAAATTACAAAGACTCTTGCCATTTACTTGTGAAATAGAATTGAGAGGCACCAATATCAATCTGATATTTGATTGGAATCTATTGTGCCATTTGGGGATGTTTCTCTCTTTACACCTAAATTAGCATTAAGACGTATTAGAAACCAATTAAAGCACTTGGTGAAAATGAAAACAAACCTTTTCATCTTCCTATCGAGTCTTGGCAGTTGAAAAGAAGAAGCTGGGGGTGTGCCGGTAAAAGCTAATCTTGATTTGTGAGACAAACTTCAAGGTTTGATATTGAGTTTTACACCATAGAATTGGATACATAATACCAGTTAAAGCTTGTGGTTCTTTATGGCTTGATTTGCTTGGTTGAAATGACATTGAGAAAATTCAATCCCCTAATTATAATATAACGAAAGAATAAAGTTAAATACAATGTAGTAGCTAATTGGTAAGAATATTTTTTCAACCTTTTCACATTAGATAGATGATCATGATTGTATAACTGGTGCTGATGATTGTAACTATCATATTTGATTTCAATAATCATGTGCTTTTAACAAAAATAGCAATCTATTATGCTTTCAGCAGCCACGTAGTTGCTATCATATTTGTATAACTGGTGCGTGCTAATGATAGTTGCTATCATATTTGATTTCAATGATCATGCACTTTTAACAAGAATATCAATCTTTTTTGCTTTCTACAGCCATTTTGATATTTAGTAAATGCCCATCATCTTCCTTTTGCAGAAGATCGGGTTGTGTTTGGTTTGGCAAAACATGCATCTAATGCAATAGATATCACAGTCAAACAGCTGCCTTACATGATATATCGCAAGAGTGTGCAGCAAGTGTTTAACTTACATCACTTGCGGCAATCCAAAGTTGAGAAGACCATATTTGCAAGTTTTGCTAGTGAATCTGGAGTTCACCCATCTATAATTCACTGACATCACACAAGAATAGTATGCTATAAGGAAAATTATCACCCAGTGGAGCCGGAACCCAAATAAAGCAACAAGGAGCAAGAACAAAACATTTCATTTTGTTTGCACACCACTTCATTGGTAACCTCACAATAATTCGTTACAATAGTGCCTGAATGCAACTAAAAATAAGAGACGATTTTGAAGATGTTGAATCCCATTACTTCTTTGTCAAATATGGAAAATTTTCAACAGTTGAAATATTCAGTGATCACATTGGGGTTCTTGGTTTCCCTAATTTCAACAGGTTTGAGCAAGGATTGAGGGGGCTAGCATTTAAGAGAGAATATACAACATACTGAGACTAAACAACCACACATAAAAGGAATAAAAAAGAGAGAGAACATTCAATTGGTAAATGAATAATCGTCTTAAGATTCTAGATTGTATACCGACTGATACTCAAGTGGTCCAATCACACAAAAAACAAGGTGTTTCATAGACTTTTGCATTGACCAATTTAATCAGTTTTCATTCTCAACATGAAAGCTACAACAGACCCAAGTGGCCAAAATCTATATTTTGACCCAAGTGGCCAAAATCAATTTATCTAGAAGACTATAAATTGAAATTCTACCATATACAAATGCTACACTTCTAATCCTTATGCATGGGATGAGTTTTTCCAATATCATGATCAAAGTGATTACTTGATCATTTAAGCAAAAATTCTAAAATAAAGCCAAAATCTGATGCAACATATAGGATAAAGGACAATATGGAATAACAACAACACATGATAATGAGGTAAGAGGAAATGGATGAGCATTGGTTGGGAATCAAGCCTTGCTCTTATACAAACTGTATATGCATATTTACATTAGAAGTTCTGCATAAGTCAATTTACCCCTGTTCCTGATTTGGTTTAAAACAAAAACACTTGTTTAGAAAATTTGAAGCAACCCACACACATTCAATGACAATGAAAATAGAGTAGAGGGACCCTGAGTGACAATGGAATGGATTTGATTTGCGTTTGTTGAAATTAGATGGTAATAGTTAGGCTTTGAGTTCAGCAAAATTAGGCAAAAGACAAAGTAATTGCAATTAGCATCATATAAATGAAAAGCAATTGAGCAATGTAGAATGGAGGGTAATTGTACATTGTAAAAAACAACTGCAAGTATTAACTAGTGGGGGTAATATCCTGCCATTTAATTTTAACTTGATGGAGATTTGGCTTCTATGGGCATTGGACTCTTAAGTCCCTAAGCCTTAGACTTTTTAGTGTGCGATCATTTTGATAGTCGTATGGACCCATAGGACTTATAACTAAGATGATAGACTTCTACGGTTGGTGTTTTTAACAGACAATCAACCGATATGTATTGGTATTAGGGTTCCTAATACTAATATTTTCCGGTATCATAATAGTATTGCAATATATTTTCATCTTGGTAGATATAACCAATATATCGACCAATACGACTTTATCAACTTACGATTCTCAGAATTTTTTCCGTATAAAATATTTGATACCGATATATATTATCCGACATATCTAATAACAATGATTGTGAATGATACTGATATTGATACCAATACCAATATTTTCATCCATAACAAAAACCGATCATCTGACTCAAGGTCAACCTTCATCTATATTATATGTACCTACAACAATTAATACAAGTATGCAAGCACACAAAATTTGATAAAATTGAAACAGTTTTTTTTTAATCTTATTGATAAAATGTGTAATACATTCATCATCTTTTTATAGCTTGACAACTTGTCACACAAAATTTGATTAGGTAGGATATACCCATGTACTCCTCTAGGGTTACTATCATTGATGGTATTTTTGCGGTGGAATGTTCCAGGGACCAATTTCCAGCTTGGGCCCATAGTTTGTAGGACCCTGTTCCGGAGAATGGCGACTATTAGGAATGGTCATTCCCACATGGGAGACCTTCAATTGTCTACTTTGAATGTCTTTGCCTTCAATTGTAGTACCGCACTAACCTTGTTGGAGCATAGGATGTGGAGCATAGTTCGATCTCTCTCAGGAGTTTACCCTTTGTTGGTAAGTAATCATGCGGATCAATGCCACAATCCTTTCTCCTTCAAAACTTTCTAGGTTTTGCTTTAGAAGTCATGAGGTTTGTATCTAATCAAAGTTTACCACTCGAGGGCTCGATAGTTTGATCTCTCTTGGGAGTTTACGGCCATTGTGCTGAAGCATAGGCTGTGGGGCATCTTCTTTGTAGTTTTCCTAGGTCTTGTACGATATGCTCATAACACAGCTAAGAGTTTATCCACACAAATGACATCAGCCTTGTCTAGCTTGATCTTTAGTCTATTGATAAGAGTCCGGATTGTCAATTCTATTCGCCTGTTTGTCTAAAGGTAAGAAACTAAAGTGTGTATTAGTTGGATTCCTAGGCCTTCGCAGTACATTATATAAGCTCCCCAAAGAATTAGAGTTTCATTGTTTATGACGGTGATTCTAGTAAGCATACAATAATATGACGTACGAACTCCATGGCGTTTTGTTATGTTATTTTGGCTAGAGGTGAAGCCTCTACCAACTTGGTAAAATAGTTGATGCCAACAGTTATGAACTTGTAATGTCGTAATGATGCCAGGAAAGGTCTCAATACATCTAGTCTTCACTGTGCAAATGGACAAGGACTTTGAAGAGCTTTCACTTTCGTGCAAGGCTGTCTTGGGACACTACTGTGGATCTAGAGTTTGTTGCATCTTTTCACAGATCATGCTTCATAGTTGACTAGAAATAAACCTGTCTCATTTTTTGAAGGCTAAGTTCTTCCCTACTATATGTGACCCATAGATACCAAAGTGTACTTCATTGAGCGTACAACTTCTGTAAGAGTTAGACACCACATATAGGGGACCAGGCAGCCAAAATAGTTGTGATCTATCTATGGTCATAAATTGTCATCTACTTGGCTTCCAGTTGATTGTCTAATAGCGTACAATCTTGTCTAAGATCTAGAGGACAATAACAAGGACTTCATCATGCTCTTCAATGCTAGGCTTCTTACGACTTCTCTTATGCCTAGGCCACATTTATGTAAAGTTTTGGAAATCGCCATCTTTGAAAGATAGTTTGCCTTCCATTTTCCTCATGTGGGATGTGGACGACTTCATACTTTTCTAGAGCAAAAAGAAGCACATATACCTTGCTTAAGTATTTTGCTAGATCCGAGTGGGTAGCTTCATAATTAGCCAGTAACTAGTTGACCACTAATTCAGAATCATTGTAGATAGTCAAGCTCTTAACAAAGCATTCCTTGGTTAACTTCAAACCTATGATAAGAGTTTCATATTCAGGCGCATTATTGGTTGTTGGGAACTTGAGGTAATTGAGTACCTTACCTCTATTTCTTTTGGGGAGGTGAGAATTTGTAAGGATCGAGTTCTAACTTATGTTAATCAAGATTATTTAAGCAAATATAATTGAAATTGAGATCTAAAGATGTGAACAATTGGGTCAAGAAGGGAAAATGCTCAAACTGGACAAAATCGAAAATACGGCCCGAGCTGACATTATAGAGCGCCGAACTTGCACCCCGATGCGTCTGGTATGCAAAATCTAGTGCTAGGCACACCTGAGCGCTCCAATAGGCGCGGATTCCAGAATCTTCCATGCCGGCTTTGAGCCCGACCCGTGCTCTAGCACGGGTTTGTTATAAAATCGGCTGAGGATTAGCTTCCACCGCATTTTCAAGCGGGGGAAGAGATAGAGGAGGGAAAACATAGAGAGAGAAAGGCTAAAGGTGAGGGAAGAAGAGACAGAAAAGGGAGAAAGTTCCGGGCAGTTAAATTTAGAACATTTGAAGTAAAAATTTAGGTATATCCGGCGAATGCAAGTGCATCTTAAGTCCCTTCTCCTCTTGTTGTCAATTTTTGCTAATTCTTTCGAGTATTATTATTCTAATACTTGTCTCCGTTAAGTTTCTAAAGTAAATATGGTACGAAAATAATTTCTCCATGATTTTATGAGAGGAATTTCATGTCCACATGTGTTATTGCTGATTTTAACTGTTGTATTGTATTTTGCGGTATGTCACAAATCTAAAATTCCAGGTGTCGAATTTTATTGCTGAATTTTATTTGAAATTGGGGGTGCTGATTTTGCTGAATTTTATTACTATAAATCTGAAATTATTATGAATTCAATTCCTATATTCATGAAAGTATGATTAGAAACTTTACAAATATTAAGAATTATGAATATTTTCTTTCGGACTGAGAAAATTAAGAACCAAGAAAGGGTGTAAAACTTTCATAAAGATCTTAAAAAGAATTAAGAAATTGGACTAAGGATTTTGATTCAAAGAGTAATATTTCTTGGCATGCTTTATGATATTATAATGGTAATCCAGGAATTGCCCCTAGTCTGCGGGGGGGAATAAAAGCAAATTACGGCCTTGTTTATCGGGTTAATAGGTATGTACTGCACACATTCGGGTATTGAAGATTGTGTGGGAACCTACACAATCCATTCATCGACTTTCCACTCCGTTAGTTGGTAAAACCTACTAGCCCTAGTCCCTAGAAATAAATAAGTTTTCAATGTGTTTGTCGGTTAAGATAATAAAATGATAAGATAAAGAAGGTTAAATACATCATAAAAATGTTTTCTGCCCATATTTTATACTTATATATGTACTATGACTCCTATTCCCTTCAATAATATGTTTTGAGTATAATGTGCATATTTATTATTATATGTTGTGTCTTACTGAGGATTTAGCTCACTTCCTTACTGTTTTTACTAACCTTCAGATAAGTCACACGAGTTGACATCAAATGATCAGGAATGAAGATAGGAGTTTCTTATACTTAGGAAGATCGATTTTGACACCTAGAAATTTTGTTTTAGATTTTGACGTACTGAAATTATGTAAATACTTGGAAGTATGAAATAATGTTTTCTATTTTGGTTATATTAGTTAGTATTGCTTCCACAGGCTATTATGGATATTATGTATCCATATTATGTATCTATTCCGTTAGCTGATAAAGCCTACTTGTCATGACCCCTAAAGATAAATAAGTTTTCAATGTGTTTGACAATTAAGACAGTAAAATGATAAGATAAAGAAGGTTAAATACATCATAAAAATGTTTTCTGCCCATGTTTTATGCTTATATATGTTCTATGACTCCTATTCCCTCCAATGATATGTTTTGAGTATAATGTGCATATTTATTATTATATGTTGTACCTTACTGAGTATTTAGCTCACTTTCTTACTATTTTTACTAACCTTCAGATGAGTCACACAGCTGACATCAGATGATCAGGAATGAAGATAGGAGTTTCTTATGCTTAGGAAGATGGATTTTGACACTTAGAAATTTTGTTTCGAATTTTGATGTACTGAAATTATGTAAATACTTGGAAGTATGATATGATGCTTTCTATTTTGGTGATATTAGTTAGTATTGCTTCCGCGGGCTATTATGGATATTATGTATGCTTCCACAAGATATTGTGTAGTTATTTGTTGGATTTTTAGCAGTCATCTTTCCTTAACAAGATCAGACGTCAAAATCCTATAGTACGGTGTTGGAGCCGTTGATGATGTGGCGACTGTATGGATTCTGTGTATATTTATATTTATATGTATTGCATTAATTACTTATGATAATGGTTAATGAGGGAAATGAGGACGTGGGCCGTCACAGAATTACTCTAGCTCCACTGCCTATTTGTGCCCGGTAGTTGGCTCTATTATGTCTGAGGTGGTAGTTTCAAAGACAAATTTCACGAAAGCTTGACCTTTCATTAAAGGTTGTGCCCGGAACACTATGTTGAACTCACCTAGCTCAATTGACCACTAGATCAATCGTTTGAATACTTTTGACTTTTGAAGAATTTTCCTCAAAGGATGGCTAGTCAAGACCACTATCTCATGAGCTTGGAGGTATAGTTGGAGCTTCCTTGTTGCGAACACTAGTGACAGTGTGGCTTTTCTTTGTTAGAGAGTACCAAGTTTCTGTTAAAGAGTACCAAGTCTCAGGATCTACTAGGATTTTACTAATATAATACATAAATCTATATATTCCTGGCTCTTCCTTGAACAAGATTGTATCTAAGGCTGTGTCTAATATGGCCAAGTAGCTAGGTAAACGTATAGATTCTCACCCACCTTAGAGAGAGTTGACAAAGGTGGATGACTGAGGTACTTGTTGAGATCCCAAAAGGCTTGCTAGCACTTGTCCATCCATCTAAACCCATCCATCTTGGCTCCTCTAAGCGCCTTGAAGAATGGTAGGTATTTTCAATTGGCTTAGTTATGAACAGGGACAATGTTGCTACCTGTCTAGTGAGCCACTGTGTCTTTGATAGATTTTTGTGACTTTGTTCAAGATGGCTTTGATTTTCTCTTAGTTAGCCTCAATTCTTTGTTGAGACACTATAAAAACCAAGAATTTATTCGAAGAGAACCCGAACACACATTTAGTTAAGTTTAATTTCATTCAATAAGCTTGAGTAGATCAAATGTCTCTAATAGATCTCTAATGTGGTAATTAGCATATATGCTTTTGACCAGCATGTCTTCCACGTAGATTTCCACGTCACGGCTAATGTTCTACTCGAACAATTTGTTCACTAACTTTTGATAAGTGGTTATAGCATTTTTCAGGCTGAATGACATAACTTTGTAATAATACATCCCTTGATCTGTCATGAAAGAAGTTAATTATTCATCATTAGGTTCCATTCGAACTTGCATGTACCTAGAGTAATCATCTATAAAACTTAAAAAGCGGTGACATAAGGTAGACCACAAATTTGTTTATTCGTGGAAGTGGGAAGCTGTCTTTGGGATTTGCATTATTTATATTTATGAAGTCGACACAAATCATCCACTTAACATTGATCTTCTTTACAAGTACCACGTTAGATGACCAATCTGGGTACTTAACTTCGTGGATGGATCCTACTTCAGTTGAATTTCTTTTTTTCTAATATGGCCATTAACTTCTCCATGGAGCAGCTTTCTCTTTTTTGTTGACAAACTTATGCTACGGAATGATAGTTGTTTGTGAATCATCATTTCCACTAGGATGCTAGATATATTAGCCAGTATTATGCAAAATGCTCGAGTTAATCCTTAGAAAGTTAATTAGGACCCACCTCAGATCTTGATCAAAGGAGGAGTTGATTTGGATATCCTTCTTTGGATCCCCTAGGTCGAGTGAAACTCTGACCAGTGTTTCACAAGGTTGATCACGTGGGAGGGATGTCTCATCTTAAATGCCAAATTCTTCAATTGGTTGTGGCATGGTATTTGGTAACAACTTTATTATTAATAAAGACTCGTTTTAATTGGTGATTTTGGACTTCATCTGAAACTAATACTGATACAACAAAGAGGTCAAAATTTGGGAATGTTATATTATATGAATTATATTGTCGTCACTAAAACTAATAACTTTCTTCCATTTGTTTTGCCTCTTGTTTAGAAAAGCTTCCTCTAGCTTCTTTAGTCTTAGCACCTACTAGCCTAAGGAAGTTCATGTTGATTACTTTTGCTACCACTCAATTATGTAGTTACTCACCATCACGATTCCTCTTCCTGGTGGGTTCAGGATCTTGTAGGTAGTTCTTGAGATATCTCCTTTGCATAAAAGCTTCGATTCTTTTTGGAAGAAACTGTAATCTTTTGTGTCGTGGCCCAGAGACTGTTGGTAGTGGTAGTACTTTGACTATCTCCTACCTTCCAGTTCTGGACCGACTTTGGCCATTTTAATAATTTTTCATTTGGGATTTGCATTAGGATATTGATCTGGATGTCTATGAGTGGAGTGAGGTACAATGGTTTGAAGGGCCGACATGAGTTAGATTTGGTCTTTTGTTGTTTTAGATAATTGTTAGTTGGATTACCATTATTATGCCTCTTCTTTCCACCTCCAGGTTATCCTGGATAAGATCTAAAGTTGGACCTCTTTGCTTCATTGGCTTCCTTGGCAATAATATAAGTTTGGTGATCACCATGGCCTCCAAGAGTAACTTGAGGTCCTATGGGACAAGTTGAAGGAGTCACCAAGCTGAATGGTCATCATAAAAACCTTTAGTTTTGCATCATTGGTGAGGCTGGATAAGCTATGGGCTTCGGCATTGAATTGGTAGAGGAAGCGCTTCAAGCTTTCATTGGCTCCGGTTGAATTTGGTCCTAACCTATAGAACTAAATTCTAGTGTCTTCCTTTAAAGGGAAATATTGAAATAAATAGAACTAAATTCTAGTGTCTTCCTTTAAAGGGAAATATTGAAATAAATAGGGCCCTAAAAGACTTGCTTTTAAATCCTCTTAATCTTCTTCCTCTTTAGTGGTTGAAGTGATTTTCTAAGCATTGACGAAAGTTTTCAACATGGTATGATTTGCAGATAATTTCAACGCATGCTTGACCGAGAGAGTTTGTGGGATGTTGTTGCACGATCCTTCTTCCCTATAGGACGAAGGTTTTGAACCCCGAATAAATCGAGGGTTCCTTCTTTCAAAAGTTTCTTACCTATCTCTAAGTTTTAGTCCTTCTAGGCGCAAGGAGATTGGCCAGTGTGGGGCCTCAAAGATTGCTAGTGACTTTTCGAAGATGACCTTCTCATCCCTTGATCTTCTTTTCGAAGTTGAAGTTTATGGGAGTTGGATCCAAAACTATTGAGGCTAACCCCCAAACATGTCCCTTAATCATCTCGGATGTGTCTTGGAGTTGGGCTGCCATAGCTTCTAATGTCCCAATTTGCTAGAGAATGAGCACTAACCATTTTTGGTTATTTTGCAGGACATTCTATGAAGTAGTGCCTTGTGGGACTTGGCTTGACGGACCATGCATTGTGGTTATAGCTTTCTTATGGATCTTTGTGGGTAGGTTTCGTTGGAACAAGTTCCTTAACTTGTTCCTACAAACGGCATCGTGATGCGCACCTAAAATATGTATTCGGATCCAAGAGTGTTCAGAGTAGGTTTTTGGATCTTAAAATTTGGATTCTACACATTAGAATCAAAACACAAGTTCAAAGGTTAAGGACTAACTTCCTAGAGTATCATCTGATACTCAAATCAATAACTGAATGTCAAACTATGAAAAGTTTGAGAGACTTAATTGAGGAGAGTAAAAGTACTTGGAGGACTAGGTCCTAGAGAATTTTGGGGGGCGGTGTTCTGGATGACAACCTCCTAATCTCTTTAGCGTAGGCTTAAGTGTTGCAAGGCGTGATTTTACATGTATGGAAAATAGGTGATGTAAGAGATCTTGAAGATACAAGAGATACGAGGATTTCTCAATACCCTTTTTGTACCAAGGGGCTTTGTATTTATAGGGGCACAAAGCCCGTTATTCAAAGTGGTTGGTGCCCGTCTACTTGAGAAATTATTGATCGTTCTTCTAATAGGTTACTAGCCATTCTCCTGAGAAGTTATGGGTTGTTCTCCTAAGAAAGAGTTACTGGTTGCTCTGGTTAATTACCAGGCCTGACCATAAAAATGCACATTTGTGATCGTGGTTCTTGGTGAACTGCTTTAGATTATGGAATCATGGGTATCGTGGCTGTCATGCATATTAATGAGTTAGTATAAGACAATTCATAAGTTGGCAACGTCTGGAAGGTCAGCTATCTAACTTGATAGCCCGACCCTCCTTGACTTGCCCCTTCTAATTTACTTTTACCCATCTGCTCCTAGTATAGTCATACACTGACTCTTCCAATTCTTTGACAACTCGGTCACCTGTTGTATCATTGGAGCCTTTAAGTCTAATTTACCTCTACTTGTCTGCTCCCAATACAGGCGTACTCTGACTCTTCCAATTCTTCGACAACTTGGTCACCTATCTTATCATTGAAACCTTTGAGTCTAGTCCATTTGATGGCTGCCCAATCATTGATTTGGAAGGCCGATAGCTTAATCTTCTAACAAGTCGGATCTATCATACCAACTTAGGTTGATAGGTTTAGGTTTGCTCAACTTTCCATTAGACTCATCATATGTGGAATATGATATAAGATATTTTGGCGCATACTTCTATTTTTGGGTATACTAGATTTGAGGATTTTAGTTTTTTTTAATGAAGCAATACTCAAGTTTAAATTATGCACTAGAATAAAGAAGTTTTGCTATTAAAAAAAAAAAAACAATGATAGAAACATAAGATATAGAGTGCAAATAGATTCGACTTTCGTGGCTATCATCTAATCCACAAGTACAAAATCCACAAACATTAATTGGAAACCAATCATGCTGAAAGCCATATCATAGATTGTTGGTATTGGAAGTGACGAAGAATTTATTTATCACTTACGTTGTTGTTGCCATAACCTAGAAAAGAAAGAACATAAATAAAGCACTTCGAATGTGGTTTGATTAAGTCAAAACATTGAAAGTAAGGGGGTGAGGAAAGAGAACATAAAAGGAGTATAAGCATGACCATTAGCTTCCATTTGCTTGTCATACCCTTAGTACATAGCCAATTCAGAATCCTTAGGAGTTAAAGTTGCTACCTTTCCTTTTTTAAATGGGTAGCCGATGGGGGATATAGTTAAGAGCATTAGTCTACAAATGAATCATTTCCTATTCAATTGGTTGCACTGAATTAGAACACAACAAAACAAAATCATTAAGTTACAACACTTAAGATTGATTTGATACCAAGGGAATGAATAGTCGGTTGTAGCTTGCAACCCATTTCCAACACATCGTTCATCTCATTTTGCATAGCTGATTCACAATCAGTTCCCAGGTTTACCATAGTTCAACTACAAAATCCTTAGTTTGAGAAACGGCAGATAGTTTTGCATATAGTGTGTGTTAGAAAATCCTGATTCAGGGTTCTAGACCCCTTAAAGTTTGAGTTAGAACTCATCTAACCACATCAAGTATCTAGACCATAACTAGTCAGCTAGTTTGCAAGGAAACAGAGAGACATTGTCAAATTAATTGAGAAAAATTTTAGATTGTATATATCACATATCAGTATAGTCAGCTGTGTAATCTCTTTGGCATTTGGTGGCTGAGGCACACAAATGAGCAATGAAGGGAAAGTTGGAGCCTCTAGGATGTGCAACAAAAATTGGAAGAAACAACTAATGATAGTAATGAACATCATAAAGTACTAGATGACTCAGGTCAATCAAGCATAATACCTGATGAACCAAAAAGGGAATACCTTTGGTCTTAAAGTCACAGCCTTGTAGTTGGGTATCTCGCCCTCATTTCTTCTCTTAATCTTGGCTAAATTCTTTATTGTGACTAATGAAGCCATCATACAATTTCAAATTCGGGTTCCTTGAAACATGCGAGAGAAAATCAGGATTTTCACATAGTAAAGACAACAAGACCCTAAATAAAAAGATTGCATTGACGGATAAAAGACATAGAAAATTATTTTAAAAAGGAGGGTAGAGGACAAAGACTCCTATTTACCTGTGAAATAGAATTGAAAGGCATTAACATTTATTTGATACTTGATTGAAATTTATGACGTTAGCTCTCTCTTTACATCTAAATTATTACTTCAAATGGCAAGAATATTCTTTCTACCTTTTCACGCTGGTGCTGATGATAGTTGCTATCATATTTGATTTCAATGATCATGTGCTTTTAATAAGAATAGCAATCTATTTGCTTTCGGCAGCCATACAATTAACCTTGATTGTATAACCGGTGCTGATGATAGTTGCTATCATATTTGATTTTAGTGATTATATGCTTTTAACAAGAATAGCAATCTTTTTTGCTTTTGATAGCTATTTTGATTTAGTAAATGCACATCATCTTCCTTCTATAGAAGATTAGGGTGTGTTTGTTTTGGCAAAGCATGTACCTAATGTAACAGATATCACAGTCAAATAGCTACCTCATTGCAAGTGTGTGCGGCAAGTGTTTTAACTTACATCACCAAACAGCAATCCAAAGTTGAGAATACCATATTTGCTAGTTTTGCTTCTGCATTAGGAGCCAACCAATCTAATTCATTGATATCACTCAAGAAAAGTATATTATATGCAAAATTATCCCCCAGTGGAGGTGAAACTCAAATAAAGTAGCAAGGAGCTCAAGCATACCTTTCATTTTGTTTGCACACTACGTCATTGGTAACCTCACAATAATTTGTAATGGTAGTGCCTGAATGCAACTAGAAATAAGAGAAGGTTTTAAAGATATTGAATCACAAAAGAGGTCATTTTTTTGTCAATTATGAAAAATCTTTAACAGTTCAAATTTTTCCAAGGTTCCGATTGACTTCTTTCATCACATTGGGGCTCATGGTTCCCTAATTTCAGTAGGTTTGAGCAAGGATTGAAGGCTAGTATTCAGGAGAGAATATACAACACAACCAAACACAACACGAATAAAAAAGCAAGAGAGCATCCAATTGGTGAACAAATAATCATCTTAAGATTCTAGATTGTGTACCGACTGATACTCATCTCACAAGGTGTTACATAGACTTTTGCATTGACCATTTCTATTGGCCTTCACTCTCAACATGAAAGCTAAATCAAACTTAGGTAGCCAAAATCTACATTATCTAGGAGTCTATAAATTGAAATTCTATCATATACAATTGCTATACCACTGATCCTTATGCATGGAATGAGTTTTTCTAGCATCATGATTGTAGTGATCACCCAATCACTCAAAGCAGAAATTCTAAACTAAGCATATGGATGAGCATTAGGAATCCAGTCTCGTTCTTCTTCCAATTGTATATGCATATTTCCATTAGAATTCAGCAAAATCAGGTGGAAGATAAAGTAATCGCAGCTAGCACCATATAAGTTTCCTTGTTGGTAACGGCGGGTGACGCACAATTTCAGCCAATGTAATGGAAAGAGTCAAACTTATTTTTAATAATGAAGAACATAGAAATATATGAATGGCGGAATGATCAAAGAAAATACTTGATGGTAAACTGAAAAATTAATCCCTTTCCAGTCACCTACTAAGTTTTTTGGTATTTTTGCTATCTTTCTCCCACAAGCCCCATTAATCTCCTCGCTAGAACGAACCCACATTTTAAAGAAAGATTACTTTGGACCAATCTTCATTGGGTTTTCCCTGCATAATAGATGTTATTATAGAGTTAAAGCACATAAAATTAGAAAAGGGCAGAAGACAAGGACCCCCAACATTAACCTATGAAATAAAATTTGAGGTGGCGCCATCTCTTTGGCCATAAATCGCTAAGGTTGAGAAGATTATATTACATGTCCTCTATTCAACAAAAAGCACATTCCATAGTCAGATCACGTAACACTGACAAAAGCATAGCAAAGAACAACTCAAAACAAAGTCCTCCATTCAATGAATTCAAACAAATCATGGCTAGCATTAGCTTCTTGTATCCTATTTCACCTTTTTCTTCTCTCCCCTCTTCCTCTGAATTTTGAACTAGCAGGCACAATATGAGGGAATGAACTTTCATTCATGAAGACTCACATAACATAATTGTTGGTATTGTATCTTCCAAATAATTCCCACGGGAGATTGAAAGCCTTTTTTTGTTTTCCTGATCCTTCAATATTATAGGCAGCTAAAAAAGGAGAGTTAGGACTATAAGCAAAATAATGTTACATTACGTAGCAAATTACTTTCAAAATTCAACCAAATAGAAGGAGAAAATCTTCAGCAAGGTTATAGCAGAAGAACAAATCAAGCACCTTTATACTTAAGATAGTTTCTCCAAACAGATCCCAAACAAGAGAGCTTGGGTATAAAAGCTTGCTGCAATTGGATCCTCACATGATTTGCCCAAAGCCATGGACCAAGAGTTTCAATCATACTACCCAAGCTAGTATTTCCAGGCTTATATTTAAGGAAAAGAAACTACTCAAATAAAGTTCAAATGTAAGCATGAAATACGTTGCATTGAACATGTCCTCTATTCAATGAATTCAAACAAATCATGGCTAGCATTAATTTCTTGTACCCTATTTCTCCTTTTTCTTTTCTCCCTCTTCCTCTGCATTTTGAACTAGCAGGTAAAATATGAGGGAATGAACTTTAATTCATGAAGACTCACATAACATAATTGAAAGCCTTTTTTTTTTTTTTTCCTGATCCTTCAATATTATAGGCAGCTGAAAAAGGAGAGTTAGGACTATAAGCAAAATAATGTTACATTACGTAGCAAATTACTTCCAAAATTCAACCAAATAGAAGGAGAAAATCTTCAGCAAGGTTTTGGCAGAAGAACAAATCAAGCACCTTTATACTTAAGATAGTTTCTCCAAACAGATCCCAAACAAGAGAGCTTGGGGACAAAAGCTTGTTGCAATTGGATCCTCACATGATTTGCCCAAAGCCATGGACCAAGAGTTTCAATCATACTACCCAAGCTTGTATTTCCAGACTTATATTTAAGGAAAAGAAACTACTCAAATAAAGTTCAAATGTAAGCATGAAATACGATGCAAAGATTCTTAAAAAAATGGAACCATCCTTCTTTAGGTTTTAATAGCCCTATTTTGTCTTTTCTATTCATCCTTACTGCTGAGACATTTATGCAAGTTGTTTCTTGTTGTATTAATGAGAAAGCACAAAACAATAGCACCCTCCCCCCTCACAAAAAACCAAAAAGACAAGAACAGTGGTCCAATATTCATGCCCCCTTTTCCATATATGTATAAGTTCCAAAAATGAAATCATTAGTAGTTAATAAGCAGTTTAAAAACAAACAAGGAACATACATCTAGGAACATTTTTCTTAAGCAAACTTGATGTAGACACATTAGGTCCTAGCAAAACTGAGAGCTCTTCGAGTCATAAAATATCCAACAGCAACTCTGGGCCTAGCTTTTTAGTACACAATGGCCATCACCGTTCTTTTCTTTTTGCTACAGAAAATGGGAGAAGGAGAGAGTGAGAACTGCACTCAGTACCCTTAGGCACAGCTAGAAGACCCTAGCCATCATTGGGCTATACTATGGTTACCTCAATTGTTTGGTAAACAAGGAGTCCTTCCACAGAAAATAATAGAGATTGGATATGTGAACAAGCTTTGGTTCTCAGTTCACAAAATAACAAGCCTGTGTGAGGGTTGGTAGTCACATCTATTACCATATGCACCATGTACTGCCATCAAAACATATAACAAAAACCAAAATCTCACGCAAGCACAGCAAAATTTTTTAGTAATGATAAAATGGCAAATCATGCAAATAGCCTCATATACATGTTTCAAAAAAGTAAAAGATCAGAAGCGTACTTATATTTTCTGATAGAATCTTTCTTCCCTTTTTCAGTTATGTTTTTACACTGTTAGGGTGGTGCATTCCAAATAGAATTGTCTTTGCCTCGGTGCTTAAACAGAGTTCCTGAGTTAAGAATAGAAAGATATGCATATCTCTATGGTGTACTAATTTGTGCATGGACTTTCATTCTGGGAGACCATAAATCTTCAACATATATGCCAACATTAGTCATATTATCAAATATAATTATTCAACAAAATAAATGATGATCTTATTATTGGAAAAAGATCATTGAGGTTATTACCAATGCTGGAATAAGAAATGGTTGCTTTCATCTAATGTCCGCCCAATTTTAAACAGTCACATTCAAGGAAAGAAGAAAACACACTGCGAGGGAAGAATAAATGAAGAGGGGAAGAGTTTTGATAGCCATTGAGAAATTGCATTCATCTTTAATTTGTCCAATTTTCAATAGTCACATTAAAAAGCAGCAAAAAGATGAACAGGTAGTGCCCAAAAGATCAAAATGCCATTTTGACAGGTGACCAATTATTAACAACTCTTTTTGTGGTTGTAGCTATAGGCTACTTCCTTTGGAATTAATTAATTGATAATGATTTTCTTTTTTTGAGAAAATACTAGATGAGAATTTATTGCCTAGGAAAAAAAATATTTATAAGGATTTTTTGGCAATTTAGTTGGTAAAGATTATTATTATGTTAATCTTCTAGTTAAATCCATTTTTATACAACTCAATATAAATTGAGTTGTTCAAAAGATCTATTGACTTGTTAATATGCTTAGGTTATCAAAAAACCATTGATTCCTACTCATGAAACCCCAAACAATAAATATTGTTTTTATGCTAGGCAGAAAAAACTGAAGATATAAAATTAACTAATTTTCTTTTTACCAACTCTATGAACCTTTTATAATCCCCTACATATAGATTTTATTTCACTCACTTGTGGAATCAAGTTCTCCACTTGAAACAAATAAAAAAAATTGACTATTTCTTCTTATATGGAGTCAACTACGTTAGTGTTATACCTCTAATCAACTTTGTCATATGTCAATTTTTTTTAATTAGCTACATAAACAAATACTCTTAATCAAGATTAAAAATCCTTTTCCACTGTAGATGGGCGTGCCTTCAGTGTTGTTTGAGAAGGGCATGTTTTAGGATCAATGAGATAGGATTTTTGGTTGATTAAATATAGATATGTAACAATTTTTTACAAAACCATTGAATACAAAACCAACCTTGTAGTCACAAAAAGGAGAAGGAAATGAATAAAGATTTTATACATGACAAAAAGATTCAACCAAACTGACTAAAGATACTTCTAAACTCCAAAGTCTTCTTTCCTGTTAACAAGTCTCCAAATGAAAAATGTTGAACTGTTGGAAATTATTTCATGATTAGTGTAACTAATATTTGAAAAGAATAAATAATGATTGCCTTGACTTCCAGAAAATGAGTAACTCTTTCAGACAATTTATGTAACGTTGGAGCCTCTAAGATGGGCAAAGAAATAAGAGTCAACGAATGTTAGTATTAGTAAAGGACAATATAGAAATATATTTGCATGGTAGAATGATCAATACTTGATAGTAAACTGAAAATTAGATATTTTCCTAATTAGTTGCTAAGCACTATTCTTAGATATTTTTGCTATCATTCTTCCACAAGCCCAGCTGATCTCATTTTTATATGCTGTAACGAACCCACATTTCAATTTCAATTTCTTCTAGGCCCTCTAATGTTAATTGGGTTCCCCTACAAAAATCACATAATTATAGAGCACAAGGCACATAAAAATATAGGGGAGGGCTGAAAGACAAGGAAGGACTCTGGACATTAACCTATGAAACACATTAAGCTAATGGCTACCCTTTGGCCATCAATAGCTAATGGTAGAAAAATTATCACACATAAGTATAGTCCAAAAACTATGTGATGTAGGGAGGAGGGTGAAAGTAGAGAGAAGAAGAATAGAGGGGTAGGGACAAGAAGT
>JAODPA010151235.1:0-14953 GCA_025585075.1 Nepenthes mirabilis
AACATTAGAAACCAAATGACTTTGTCCTCTATTCTCATTAGCAATTTCATGGGTACTATATTTTTTTCAATAAAAAATCAACTGTTCTATGTTAATTGTTTTAGACCTGTTCATAAATTTAATGACCAAAACGTTTTAAATTGCCTCTATTTCCCTTTATTTTAGCCATAATAATTTATAAATTTCATTACATGTCTAACGTCCAAAAAATATTAGTTCTTATAGGAGTCACTTTTTTCCACAATTTGTGACTTACAAAGAGGTTATAATAAAATATAATGCCAATTTACCTATGTAATTTTACTAAAATTATTCATAACTTTCTCTGTTGGTATTTCTCTTTGCACGCCCATTTCTAACACCTTATAACACATCCTTTACGTGCATTATGCACCGACTAATATATTAAGATCTATTAAAAGTAATGTATATGGGCTTTATTTTTTGAAGTAATTAAGTAAAGTACATATTTGATAATTTATTAAGATAATTAAAAATTATGATCACATATGATTTTATTATATTTTTTTAAAAAAATTATTTCCTTTAATTTCTAGCTCAAATAATAGCGTTTGGTTCATTCTTTCAACTTGTCTGTTCGCTTATGGATAAGTGATGGAAGTGCGATCCAATCTTAATCCTAAACCTGTGTAATATTTAGTGAAATACTTGCTAGTGAATTGGATTCCATTGTTAGTCACTATGGTATCAAAACTTCCAAATCTACATATGATACTCTATCGAACAAACTCTTTTGCATTCTACTCGGTTATTTGTGTCAACAGAGTGGCTTCACCTATTTAGTAAAGTAGTTGATTCTAACTATGATAAACTTCCTTTACTCAAATGGGCAATGGGTCAAGTATATCGAGTCTTCACTATGCCAATAGCCATATGGACTATTGGGTCCATAGTTCTGTCTGTAGCTGATGAGGAATGGTGCCGTGAACTTGGCAATTCTCATATTTTTTCATGAACTCTGCGACGTCTCACTTCATCCTTGGCCAATAGTAGCGTTGTTGCTTGACTATGAATACCAATTCTTGCCTCCGATATATAACCCATAAATTTCGAGTTGTACCTCACTCAATGTGTAGCCAACTTCTTCTGGTGTGAGACATCACATGTAAGAGGTGGAGTACTCTCGTTAGTATAGTTTTTCATCCGTGATGGTATATCAACATGCTATCCTTTTCATATGCTTAGCTTCCTTTGGATTTTTCCGTAGAAGGTCATCAGCGGGTACCTTTTGTATAGGGTCATCCAATTTTCATCGCTTCAGATCTGTATCACCTCTTACTTTGGCTCCTCTACACTCAGGGAGGTAAGCATTTCTCGAATGTCTTGAGCGAATTGCTTGAGATTACCAGTGCTGCCACTTTTACCAAATGATCTACTTTTCAATTGACATCCTTTTTTATGTGAATTATCTTGACCTTGTTGAATGCTAGGGTCTGACGTTTCATTCTAGCAAGGTACCTCATGAGTAAATGGCTAGATACTTTAAAATTTCTAAGAATTTGGTTGACGATTAACTCTGAGTCACTATAGACGGTAGATTCTTTGCTGAGCATTTTTTTGCCAACCTAAAATTGGCCATTAGCGTCTCATACTCAGTGACATTATTGGTGGTTAGAAATTTGAGGATTATTAAGTATTTTATCTTTGACCCGTCTGAAGTCTTCATAACCACACCTGCTTTGCCTTTTGATTTAGTTAATCACCCATCCATCCATATATAGTATCCAGATGGGAGCTTCTCTTTGCTGGCGGACGTCTTCATTTGAATGGATGGCATCTGAAATTAGGGTTGTTATTTCGACTTTAAAATCCATAAGGGCCTAGCCTTTTATGGTCGACCGTAGTTGGAATATCATGTCAAACTCATCAAACTTGATAGCGTAGTTGACTAGTTGTTCGGATGTATCAGATCGGGTCTTTGCAAGAATCCTTTCAGTGACTGGTTCGTCAGGACGACAATCTTGTGTGCTTGGAAGTATGGCCGTAACTTCTGAGCTAAATAGACGAATGCTAGTGAAATCGTTTTGGTGTACAAGCAATAGGTATCAGTATCCGTCAAGACTTTACTGATATAATAAACCCGTCGTAGTACATTGGGCTAATACTTGATTAGAACTGAACTTAGAGTTGTATCTGAAATCATAAGATACAAGTATAACTCTTCATCTTCTTGCGGTGACATCAAGAGAGGGGGGTTGGCGATTTACTCTTTCAACTCTTAGAAGGCTGTTTAACAATTGGCAGTCTATTTGAAACCAATCACTTTTATTTCCCTCAAGGCCTTGAAGAATGGAATGCACTTTTCTGCTGACTTTGCTAGCAATTGAGACATTGTTGTGAGTCTTTTATTTTGCAAGCGTGTGTGGCGATGTGACTAGGTTGAAATTCCGGAGTGATACATAAGGTCAGAGTGATACACAAGGCCAGAGTAGTTTTTACTTGGCCAAAATAAAAGTAAGTCAAAGTAGTGTTCTCTTGGCCGGAATGGAGGGAGATGTGGAGTGAAATTTCCAAAGGGCTTTACAAGGCCGGAGGAGTGAAGACTTGCTGACTGATAAAATCAGAAGGAAAGTCAACGGAAGACAACTTGTTTAAAAAAGACTAACTTGCAAAGTTTGCACAAATAACAGACTTTGCAAAAAAAAAAGAAATAAAGTTGACTTTTAGAGATGATAACTGATTCGCAGAGCAGGTCAACTACTCTCGACAGGAAGGCGTCTTGCAAAGTTGGTGATAGGCTTTGTAATACACACCACCACATTGCAGAAGTGAATGGTTGCCTGGAGCGTGCACACACGCACACATACACATATATATATGTGTGCTGAATTGTGTAAGTGTGGAGAACAGCGTGTAAGTAGTGAAGTGAGAAAGAGAAAAATAAAGAGAGAATACAATAAGTAGCCATTTTTATTCTTATATTTTGCTCTTATTCTATTCTCAACTTTCTAAGGGCTTGTGTTGCCATGATTTTTATAACCAAATTTATATAGTGAAAATTTTAGAGATTAAGTATCCCGTAATTTTTTCCTCTCATTTTAGAAGAGGATTTCTACGTAAAAATTATATATTTCAATTCTTTCCTATTTTATTATTGTGTGCGTTTGTTATATTTGTCCGCACGGTTTTCCTAGATCGATCGATATTCTCTTTCCCTACAAACAGAAGTGCCTGCCTGAGACCAAAGCCAGAATTTGCAACAAAGAGACATGCTATTGTAACTAGATATACACAAGATAAAAATCCGGCTGTATCATAATTAGGTCTACTGTTTATTTATGGGGGAATAAATAAAAGCCTGATTAATTGTTTATTGATGGCTGTGTTCACTTTTTTTAAAAAAAAAATTCTACAAAGAATTTAGGTTGATTGGAGTGGAGGGATGGTGCATCGTGGAAAAAGATGCGATGCAAACATTAACCGTTGGATATGATATCCAACTGTTGAGAATTAAAATAAATAAAAATTGATGGGGACGACTGGAATGAGTCGGCCCAAATAGGTGATCAACTCAGGAAAATTGCGGCCCACTGACCCAAATGACGGTCAATACCCCAATTGACCAGAGAGGACTTTCAGCTAGCTGGGCAGGGCTCAAAGCCGAAGCGGCCCAAATCAGAAGTGGCCCACGAGCCCTTTTGTGCGCACAATAGGTCATCTATTTTAATTGGCTATGATGCTGAAAATCTCCTCGGATGGCAACTTTCTCTGAAATGGAAGCCCCCAAATCAGTATACATCTCAGAAGGGAAGCCCTCAAATCGGCATACAACTTACAATAGAAGTTGCAGCATTCACAGTATGCAACATCTCCGCGGATGAAGGAATCTTCCCTTCAAGCCATTGTGACCCTGAATGGCGCCTGTATCCCCTCGATGATCGAAATGATCCTCTCGGACAGCTAGAAACCTGCCTTGCAGTCTAAGGAAGGTGGCGAGGTCCGACAGTTATAAAAAACCTTAGGAATACACTCTAAAGGAACGTTCTCTCAAGTATTTAAGCTCGCACAAGTGATCCATTTTTCAAAAAAGTAATTGCCATTCTCTTTCCCACTGTTCATTTTCTACGAACCCAGTAGTCTGAAAAGTCACTCTCCACGAGCGCACTATAACCTAAAGTCACTCCACGCTGAGTACACCTCCAAATCAAACTTACAAATTCCCTCCCCTACATCATTCCTAGCATATTCTGTTTTTACTTTTTTTTATCTTGGAAGAAGGATCACTGATTTGAGTATTGGAGGATAAATTGAATAGTGAGTCCCGTTATTTTTCTTTGACTTCTCGTCTTTTATTATGATGTGCATGATCCAAATCATACAAGATGGAAACCAGATCCTACATCAGCATGAGCATAGAGAGCAGTTGAATCTGAATCTTTCTAAGACTCGGATCTAGGACACATCATTGGCGTAATTTGTGAAAAGCCGAACAAAAGGCCTTACTACTATTTCATCAACGTTTATCTCATCAAAAAACACGGTGAACAAGAGTGCACAAGCTAGCATTCAGGCCAAAGAAGTCACCTCCCTCGGTAACGACCACTCCACCGGTAGCCAGGCGTGAGATCGACCAACTCCAATCATCATAGCGATGGTGGAGCAGATGGATTAAATGTCCAAAATACTCCAGGCACTCTGTACGTGCCAGGACAAACAGAGGCAAGGGGCTCCCTTCTCTTCCATGCATACTTTGACCTCTAGGTGTGGAGGCCAGAAAAAGAAAAAGCCGGCCAAGAAGGTTGCATGCTTAGGTAGCTCTAGTGCGTTGGCGGCCTAAAACACCAGAAATTGTTTCAAGCTAGAAAGGCGGCTATGCTGCGGAACCTCGGAGAAGAGCCCAGAACGAAGGAACCCTTAACACTCCTAGGATGCGTAGAGGCCACTAGTCCAAGAAGGAGCCTTTCGCATCACCTGACTGGCAAGCGACAGCAGTCAGCCGATGCCACGCCACTCAGTCGGGCACTTGGAGTTGAGGACCTACCTCAACCCACAAAGGTCTACAACATCCTCACGGGTAGTGGATAAGGTTAGAAAAATATTGAACCACGTGTTCGAAAGGGAAGCTGGCGAACACTCAGCCGATCTGAAGAGATCTCCATTTACAATGGAGATCCGAACCAAGCCGCTTCCTCTAAAATTTAAAATGCCGGCCGTGGAATCCTACGACAGAAGCACTAATCCCATGGATCATCTCGACCACTTCCACACCCTACTCAACTTCCAGGACCAAGAAGAGGCTTGTATTTACCAATACTTCCCTCTTACTCTAAAAAGGGATGTCCTAATCTGGTTCTATCTGCTCCTGATGAATTCAATCTAGAGATTTTGGGGCCATACTGATAGCAGAGGAAGTGATTGAGAACCTAAGGAAGTTCTTGGGACATTTTACTACTAAAGCCTAGAAGATACCCAAACTCACCGATGAGGTAAAGCTGACCAGTTTTATTTCTGCTCTAGGTTCGGGTGACTTTTTTAAATATCTGACTCACAAGGACCCATCGACTTTCTAGGAGGTTGAGTCCGTCACTCGAGCCTACATAGCGGCGGAGAAAGCCAATGAGCCAAAGCACCTGAAATGGGCGGACCATTCTCCCTCCTTGCCGGTGGATGGAAAAAAGGAAGAATGTGGGCATGACAATCCCTAAAGGAAATAGCTTAGAACTAAGCTGCCCGTACAAAGGGAGTTCCAGCTCAGACACCTGACTCCATTGAATGACTCTCGGGTGAACGTCCTCATACAGATTTAGAGGAAAAATTTGTGAAATGGCCAAAGTCAATGAAGAACCTAGAGGGAGAAGATCTGACGAAGTACTGCAACTTTTATCGATCTCCGGATTATAGCATAGAAGACTATCAAACTCTACAAAGGCGAATCGAGGAGCTTATTTGTCGGGGCCACCTCACCAAGTTCCTGAGGAACCGGGCTTAGAAACCCAGTTCATCAAGCGATGACAGGCCTAAGCAGTAGCAACGGAGGAACCAAGTCATAGTCGGGGTGGTTAATATGGTGATCACTAGGTCACCCAAGACTCGCAATGTGGATTGCCAAGAGAGGCTGATTGAGCACAAGAAGCAAAAGATGGGAGATAATGTCATTAATTTTAATAACAATGATATGGTACATGTAATGTCATCTATGTTAACCCCCTGGTTGTATCCACCATCATTTCAGATGGTATTCAAAATTATTAGCTGAAATAAATTTTTATCGATAATGAAGGTTTAAGAGATTTGGTTTACCTTGATACTTATTTCAAACTTGGTCTAAAAAGAGTCAAGTAAAACTGACTGAAGGGCTACTATATGAATTGGATAATGAACTAGTGGCCACCCAAGGGACCATCCGGCTAGAAGTCACATTTGGCATGTACCCTATGACAACAAGTCGCACGCTCACCTTTCTGGTTGTCAACCTGCCTTCCGTATATAACGCCATACTCGACTGGTTATGCCTGGCAGCATTCGAGTTTGTAACATCTATATCCCACCTAAAAATAAAATTTCTAATGGCATGCAATATCAACAAGTGCTGGATGATCAAGAGACCAGTTGAACATGTTACTTGTCCCAAGTTACCCCAAACTGTGTTGACTGGCTGACAGATGGCCTACACTATCGAGATGAAACAACTCTGCAGCAGGCCTAATTTGACGAGACCACAGACCTCGTACCCCCGGATCCGAACAACCCGAATAAATGCGTATAGATAGGTGGCTCGCTCGTCGGAACCTTGTGTGACTAGCTAATCAAGTTCTGAAGGCATAATGCAGATGTTTTCATATGGATGCCCGCTGACATGCCTGGTATTCTGGCCAAAGTAATGATTCACAAGTTGGATTTCGATCCCAACCGTAAGCCTATCAAGCAAAAGCAAATGAACCACTCTATCGAAAAGCTAATAGCCATCCAGGAGGAAGTAAAAAATTTATTGGGTATCAGATTTATAAGAAAAATCCAGTACCCATACTGAGTCTCCAACATGGTTCTCATTAAGAAGAGTAACGGGAAGTGATGGATGTGCGTCACTTCACCGACATTAATAAAACCTACCCGAAGGACAACTTTTCATTGTCGAGAATCGACCTTCTAGTGGATTTCACTTCTGGGCACAAACTATTGAGTTTCATGGATGATACTTAGGGTACAACCAAATTCGAATAAGCTCGAAAGACGATGAGCACACTTCCTTCATGATCGACTAGGAGACTTACTGCTATAAAGTCATACCTATCAATCTGAAGAATGTAGGCGCCACTTACCAAAGGTTTGTAAATAAAATATTTGAGAAGTAGATCGGCTGAAATATGAAGGTGTACGTAGACGACATGCTCGTCATAAATAAGAGCATCGACGACCATATTTGCAATCTCGTCGAAATCTTTGAGGTGCTTAGGGCACACTAGATGAAACTAAACCCCTCTAAGTGTGTCTTCAGAGAATCCTCTAGAAAGTTCTTGGGATTTATCATCTCTCAACGGAAAATCGAGGCAAACTTGAGAAAATAAAAGTCCTCATGGATATGACCTCGCCACAGAATGTGAAAAAGGCTCAGAGGTTGACCGGGAGACTAGCAGCCCTTTTTCGTTTTCTAGCCAAGTTTGGAGACAAATGCATTCCTTTCTTCAAGGCCCTGAGGGGGACAAATGTGAACGAATTTCAATAAAAGGTGGAATGTCAGGCCGCTATCGACGAACTAAAAGAGTACCTGGCCAGCCCACCTCTCCTGATGTAGCCAACAGAGGATGAGTTGTACCTGTATTTAACTATTTCAGAGGTGGCACTGAGTTCCGTCTTAATTCATCGAGAGTTTGACTTATAGCGGCTGGTTTACTACATCAATAAATCATTGACTGGTGCCGATACTTGTTACTCCCATGCCGAGAAGATTGCATTGCCAGTCATCTTCTTGGTCAGAAAACTGGGGCCTTACTTCCAGGCACACTAGATAGATGTCCTGACCAACTAGCCGTCAAAAGGCATCCTACAAAAGTTGAATGTGTCGAGATGACTAGTTAAGTGGGCCATCGAATTGGGAGAGTTTGACATTAAATTTAGGCCTAGGCCATCTATCAAAGGACGGATACTGCCCGATTTCATCGTTGAAACCACGACCCCAATTCCTGATATAGATAACACCAGAGACGTCGACCACTGGATTGAAGCACCAGAGTGGGTTCTTTATGTGGACAACTTGTTACAAATTCAAGCAGTGGTGTCGAAGTAATCCTGAGGACCTCTAACGGGTTTGAGGTGAGATACTCCATGAAGTATGGGTTTTTGACTATCAATAACGTGGTTGAATATGAAGCCCTACTCTTTGGATTATGACTTGCTAAGGAATGCTTTGCTAGACATTTGACTGCCTACAGTGACTTAGAACTGGTTGTCAACTAGATCCGTAGAAACTTTGAGGCATCCAACCCGCTGCTGGCCAAACACCTGGCTAAGGCGAATAGTATAATCCAAAAGTTTGACATGGTTCACATCCCAAGGGCCAGAAACTGGAAAGCCAATCAGCTAGTAAGGGTAGCAGTGATAGAGAATTCAGAATGGTACTCCAGAGATATGCGGGAGGTCTTAACCTCTTCGAGCATCGAAGAGGAAGAGGCGACATAGGTTTTTGACGATGAAAACTGGATGTTGTCCTCCTGGAGGTACCTCACAAATGAATCCCTGCCGAAAAATCTGGACGAGACCAAGCGCATAAAGAAGACTGCCGACTGGTATACCATCGTGGACGAAAAACTATACTACTGTGGGTACTCGACCCCTTACCTTTGAAGTCTAACACTAGAGGAGACTGACTACGTATTAAGCGAGGTCCACCTTGAAATTTGTGGGTCACACATCGGTAACATGAACTTGACCTTCAAGGTAATATGCCAAGGGTACTACTCGCTGACCATGAAAAAGGAGCCGTGGAGTTCATAAAGAGTTGCAAGAATTGCCAAGTTCATGGCAAACTTCACCATTAACCACCCACAGAGCTAAAAGCGCTTCAGGCACCCTAGCTATTTACATAATGGGGGTTTGATATTTTCGGTCCATTTTCTATTCCGTCCAGACAGAGGGAGTTTGTTGTGGTGGGCATCGACTACTTCATGAAGTGGGTTGAGGCCATCCCATTGACCCGAATAGCCAAGCAGAATGCCAATAAATTCGTTTGACAGAATATAGTATATAGGTTTGGGATTTCAGAAGTTATCGTGATTGATAACGGAACCTAATTATCGACTAGCGCTTCACCAAGTATTACACTAATCTAGGTATCAAGTTGGTCCACACTTTGGTAGCGTATCCGTAAAAAAAAAGGTTAAGTGGAGGTCACCAATCGAACACTCTTTCACGGACTGGAGACCAAATTGGAAGAAGTAGGGGGCTCCTGGGTGGTCGAGCTGACCTCCATATTGTGGTCATACAGGACACCACCCAAAGAGTTGATGGGCCAGATGCCTTTTAGTCCGTGCTACAGAATTGAGGCTGCAATCTTGGTCAAGATTGGACTCTCGAGTCTTTGGGTCGAGGCCTTTGATCCACTCGATAACTCTCAATGGCTCAGAGAGCACTTAGATTTGTTGGACGAAGCATAGGACGTGACCGGAATGCACTCAGATGCCTATGAAGAGTGAGTTGTTCGGTATTACAACAAAAAAGTGAAGGCATGGCAATTTGAGGTGAGAGACCTAGTCCTACAGAATATAAAATCCACTGGCTAGATAGCTAATAAGAACAAACTCTCCCCAAATTGGGAAGGCTCATTTCTCATCTCAGCCGTTTTGTGGAATGGAGCATACGAGCTTTGAATCTAGTGTGGCAAGCTGGTTCCAAGGGCGTGGAATGTCGTCCATCTGAAAAGGTATTATCAATAGGGTCCGCACTAGGCCCAGGTAGGTCACGCGTGTGCTAGAGATCGCACGTAATATTGTATCACATTTAATAAAATGATTCACTTTTCGCATATTTCTGTTGTTTATTTTTTCTTTATTTCTTATGTTAATGCTTGCATGAAATTACATAAAAGAAGATGATCTAGACTGCCCATAAGTCGGGTGGGCTTTTGCTCATCTGCAGTTAAACTTTGATCCCATACCAAGCGACCTGTAAGTGGTTAAATTAAACTTTCGTCCGACACCAAGCGACTCATAAGCGGTCGAATTAAATTTTGATCCTATACCAAGCGGCCCGTAAGCGGTCGGATTAAACATTTGTCCCATACCAAGTGACCCATAAACGGTCAGATTAAACCTTGATCCCATACTGAGTGGCCCATAAGCGGTCGGATTAAACTTTGGTCCCATGCAAAACGACTCGTTTGCGGTCGAACAAGAAACCATAGGGGACTTTCACAACACCTGTGTGACAACCTCTTCTCATAGGAGATAGCACCATCAGTTAACAATGGTCAATAAATTGGAGTTAAGCGTGAAAGAAGGCCCCGCATTCCAATGATAGGAAGGATGCTCGTGATTACAATCTAGGTGCCGCCATCCAAAACAAAGACATCATCAAAGAAAAGAGGAGGTATATGCTGCCAGTTTATATTCACAAAAATATATAATGCACAAGGCGGCATCAAACTGCTCAGATATACTTTTAGGGGCATTTGAAGGCCCCATATGTACAAGAAGTTATCTACGCTTATGATTCATCAAGATGGAGGATCCCTTAGGAGATGTGGCATAGGCCTCTGGCCACGCTCGACTAGGTATCCAATCAATGAGAAGCTCCAACATTCCTCAAATCCAAAAAGCTGACAGGAAATAGAGGTCCGCCAAGGAAATGCTCCTCTTGCTAAAATGGATCCCCGCTAGGAACCACTCCTATAGGGCGGAAGCCACCTCCTTAGGGCAAAGCCTTTTCCTCAGTCCACCTTCAAGTGTAGCTATCCTCTCCATGGCTTGGGTATGTGCTCCAGAGACTTTCTACAGCCTAGCGTCAGACTCTAATAGGGCCCATCGAGATAGTTAGCCCGCACTTGACTCTACAGTGCGTCTGCAACTGCATGCTAACTCGGCACTTCATCTCCTCTACCACGAGATAGGTCTGAGCCCACATCATACGTGCAATTTTGTCTCCCTACGAAGACAGAAACTCGTCCAACCCACGAGGAATTCTCTCAGGCTAGTAAGCAAAAAAAGAGTTGACAAAGGAAAGCCCCTAACAGTTATCTGTGTGACTACATAACGAAACAGACATACTTGGTGAGAGAAACCAATAGACTCAGGGCATGGAGTTTCCCTTGAGACACCATGGGGTTCGAGTTGTGGAAGGCTCAGGTGGTGCCATACTTAGATGGCGAACCCATCAGTGGAGTCCTCAATGTCATTCTTAGTCTACATCCTCCTGTCGCTTCTCCCCACTTCAAAGGAGGGTTCTGGCGAAGGGGAAGACGATATTTTCCGTCCAAGACCAAGTAAAGTTGGAATATCAATCATGTCTACATCAAACATGGTGAAAGTAGAGGGACTGTGAGAGCAAGTGGTGAATAAAATTGTAGGAGATGTCACTCGTAAATAGGCAAAACTCCATTCGAAAATGACATTGCAGTAGAAATTGAAAGGTCGCATTGTTTCTATGTGAAGCAACTCGTGTCCTCACTTGGTCGAATTCGCCTGCAACACCATAATGACAAATGTCACATCACATCATTGGGTAGCACACCGTTAGTCTGTGATGGTCAAAGGCAAAGTCATGACCTGCCCCGGCATGCAGTGACCCTAACAAAACATGGGTCCCGCATACAAAAGCACGCCCGGCCGGTTGGCTAGCATGAAAAAACAAGACAGCACATTGACGAAGGAATTGGCACATTTATGAAATAATTTTCTTTTCATTAATCAATGTTGCAGTACAAATGGCTGATATAATAAGGGAGAAAAATCAAAATCTGAAAATATAAAAAGCATCCTGGCTAGGGCAGGGGGATTCTAGGAGGACACGAGGAGGGCTCCCCTTCGGCTTGGGAGAAGTCGGTCTGATGGTTGCGCTCCAGAGCCACGCGGTTCACATAATCATGGAAGGCGATTAGAAAATCGGGGACCACCATGGTGACGATTCGTCTGTAGAGGTGAGCACCTTCCCAAAGCCTGGCATTTAATGCCTGGCTCACATTCTCTGGACACAGACGAGTGGTCATCTCTTCCTCAAACTTAGCATTCTTTATTCCAGGTTCGTTTGCCAGCTTCTCGGCATTGATGGCTCGAGTCTCCAGCCTCCTCAACCTTTCCTTCAGCTCAGCCAACTCCAACTTGAGGGCAACAGCCTCTCACGGTCTTGCTGGGCCTGTGCGGTAGCGGCACTTGATTGGCTCAGGAGCCCCTCTAGTCGAAGAAATTTCTCCTCCTGTTCATCAATCATTTCAGCCCACTGGCATAGACTCTTTATCATGGCACTTACCAACTTTTGATCCTGCAATTCCAACAAATAAAAAGAGGAGAAAGGTCAAGCCACACCTGTAGAATAGAAAGAAAAGATGAAGTCTTCTTCGAAGAAATACTGTGATGAATTTGTGCTTCTTCTTCCCAGCTGGATCAGGCACCTCAGGGCATGGATGTGGGTGTCTTCCAACGGGCTAACTGGAAGGCTAAGCGTTGAAACCTTCGGGACTAGTTATGCCGCAACCACCATTTCATCAGTGACACGAGTCTCCTCCACATGGGCTTTGACAGAAGCAGCATCCAAAAGGGTCGTCACCGCAGGGAGTAGGGCGGCTGAAAAACTGATCTCACCTACATCCACCAACCCTACTGGCAATGTTGCCACTGATTTTGCCTACTCTCCAACAACCGGTTCTGCCGGTTGCCCAATGACCGATCCTGCCAGCTCTCTAGCTATTAGCCCCGCCTGTTCTCCATCCATCGGCCCCGGCCGGTGCCGTAGATACATTAGATGGCGGCAACTTGACAATGGGCTCCCTGGCGGCGTATCCCGTAGTGCCCAGATTTAAGAGAGAAATGGCAGTATCTATCAATGATGGTTCGCAGACACCTCCTAGGTGCCCAGCCATGCGAAAGTCAATGGCAGTGAAGAACGAAGAGGAAGGTGGAGTCTGTGTAGCTTGCTTTAGGAAAGGGCTACTAGAAGGATCCTTAATAACAAGAGCCCCAACCTTCCTCTTAGGCTAGGATAGCGCTAGGGGAGGAGCCTTTGCCTTCTAGGTCGGCGAGCGTGGGGCCTAATGGGCTCTCTTGATCTCCTCGAGGGACATGAGGTGGTCCCTCCTAAACTTGTCTGGATGTGCTTGGACCAATGCTATAAGTGGCTCAATGGCCTCCACCTCCTCTCATGAAGGCCTTCTAGTGAGGATCTCAGGCACGTTACCCCAGTCCCTGGACAATGGCCAATCATCAAACCCCTTACGAAGAAGATCTAGTCCTTTTAATTCTTCACGGACTTGTAGATTACATGGCTGATATGTAACTCCCTGGGGAAGAGTGAGATCCAATCCCCACTCTATGTACACTAGAAAATAACCCTCACCACCTCTGTTGATAGCATCCTCAAATGGTGGAGGAGGAATATGCACAATGAACACATGTAATGCACCACATTTGCATGGAGCCTTGTTATAGGGACGCTAAGGGCCTGGAAGATATTAAGCAGCTCCTTAGGAATGGGGAGACGAAGCCCACTCCGCAAGTGAGCCTCGTAGATAGTGATGTGTTTCGCCAGTGGCGAGTAAACCCTGTCATGCTTCCCTAGAACAACAAACACGATGAAAGTTGGAATGTTGTACTGCACGTAAAGGGCCATGATATCGCTGGAACTGAGAATGGACCGAGTTGCGTCAACTGTGGGTTCTATAGAACCAAATAGAGGAAAGGGCAGGAGAACAAATTCGAAGGGATGCAAAAGAGAAAGTAGGAGGAAATTTGAATGAGCCTTCAGCTTTTATAAATGTCTTTGCTGCCAAAACCTAGCAGCGCCTCAAAAAGGCATGATAGTTATGCCAAGCACGTGTCGAATCTAGAAAAAAACACGGTCAAGTTGAATCGTCCGTCTTATTTATTGCCAAGAATACAACCATTTTCTACAATGACGTGTGGCAAAAACGATAGGTTGCAACAAAAAAACGTGAGTCCTCAGACGGCTAAGCAACTCCTCGAGTGCCCAATTGGTGGCGGAGTAAAACGCTATATTAAAACTACCCGGTTTGTTTTCTTCGGATTCCAGCAGTTTGGTCAACGAAGTCGGTTAACTATCATTTTGGCTCCGCCCTTCTTTTAGAATTCCAATGGTTTGGTCAACGAAACTGGTCAATCACCATTCTGGCTTCGTTCTCTCTCCTGATTCCAGTGGTTTGGTCTACTAAAGCCGGTCAACCATTCCCCCACTTTCTTTGACCAGGCCATTTTCGCTACAAGATTACAGTCGTTCTATATGCCAAGCCGCCCAGCCAGCCCGGCCAGGACCCACAACTCCTTGGCCATTCCAGAATAATAATAATAATAATAATAATAATAATAATAATAATAATAAGGCAACGGAAGAATTATATGCAAAAACAGCTACTAGTTTTCTCATTAACTGTCTATTTGTAAGTTATACACCTTTTAGAGGCCAATGTATAATGAAACAATAGTAACAAAAAAGGGGGAAAGGGAGAAATACATAAGAAAGCGGCCTGGCTTGAAGGCCCTTCTCCATTTGGGAAAACTCTTGAGCGAAAGAGCGAGATTTAAATGCAGATTCAAAACATGTCGGTAGCCACCTGCACAAAAATGGGGACCAAAGCAGACTAATTGTAATACCCGGAATAATTTTAATTTTATTATTTAGTTGAGATAATCATTTTTAGTGATTTTAGACATAAAATTTCGTAATTTGAGTTAAAAATATAACCTTGAAGCATATGAATGGTTGAATTGGGCCTAAATATTTGCGCCTAATAAATTTACAGTGTTGGATCGATAAATTTGGTTAAATTTTTAGG
>JAODPA010151246.1:0-14955 GCA_025585075.1 Nepenthes mirabilis
TTTTCATCCTTCCTCACACGAAGGGTTTTCCACGTAAACGAAGTGTTCATCCCTACTCCAATATTTCTCTACTCACTAGACCACCCATCACTTTGTGTTGCTCCAACTCTTCTGCCCGTGTGCCAAGAGATCTATTCTCACTCTACCCCTCGCGTGGCCAGAGTTCTCGGACGCAACAATTATTATTGAAGCCAGGAAAAGTAAGATATTTATAGATAAGAAACATTACAATAATTCTGACATTTGCTCATAAAATTTTAAAAGATAATATTCTCTGATTTCCAACGCCTTTACAAGTATTCTACATACTTGTTATAGCCTATAAACGTATTGAATTATTTTATAAAAATAATTAAAAAAAATACACAAAATAAAAATATAAAAAAGCCCAGGGCAAAAATGAGAGAGTGTGATAAAAGACCGGTGAAACGCGGGATCCGGAGGCATCCCGTGGCAATTAAATTATGGCTTCGCCTTTCTTCCCCGCTGGTTTCCCATCTCCACCCCCTGTCCGTACTTTGTGAGGGAATCAACAAAACCAAAAACGTAACGGAATTCCCTCTCCGTGCTCCCCTCCTCCTCCGCTCACAAAACCAGAGAGAGAGGGGGAGAAGAAGCCAGGATACTCCATTAACCCAGCCAAAGCTTTAAAGTTATCGTGGTTCATCGAAATTATCATCATCAGCTTTTTCGACACATTCAAACGCAAATTTGAATGCAGATTAGGGTGTTATGATTGAGTCACCGTGGTTGATCACATTCCCTACTCCTAAAAAAGTGCCAAGACGGTAACTTTCATTCATATGGATATCAACCTTTTCCTGAGCGCATCATTCTCCGTTTTGGGGAGAATTTTGGGTTTTCTGTAATTGTAATAGGAGAATTGCCTATAAGGGATTGGTATTGGAATACTGTTTGATTCTCTCTCCATCGTCGAAAGATGGGTACTTCTACTGACAATGTTCATGGGCTTGTATTGGCGGTTTCTTCGAGCATTTTCATTGGTTCTAGCTTCATTATTAAGAAAAAGGGTCTTATGATTGCCGGAACAAATGGTACAAGAGCAGGTTCTGGTCCTTTTCCCTTTCCAACTGAATCTCTTAGTATTTGTTTCTGAAATTAATGTCCATAGCATATTATACTTGTGTAACTTAGGTTATTGTTTCTCAAATTAATTTTCAATTTTCCCAAGGAGCATGAATTTTTGGCTAGGAAAATATATCTTGGATTGACGTTTCCTTCTCATTTAGCCGAAATTTTGCCCCTTTCTAATCAGGTTCTGGAGGTCACTCATATTTGTATGAACCTTGGTGGTGGGCTGGAATGACGGCAAGTAAGTATTGACAATTTGTGCAAGTTTTCCCTCTCCTTTTGAGAAAAAAAAAAAAAAATCAATTCACGTATGGTTATTACTGGTTATTCTCATTGGTGATAACAAAAGGGTACCATGTTGGAGATTTCCTTGGAGGTCTTAGGGCACATGCTGTTTAGCGGACAGGGTGCAGAATGAGGTTAGATTCTGTGTGTGTTTCTCTTAGATGGTCCGAGCGTTAGATATGGATTTTCCAGGATGAAAATTTCATTTTTGATATACAATAGTTTGTGGAATTTCTACTGGGTTCAGCTCTCTGGGAAATCAATGAGTCCCAACTTATTTGGTGCCTCAATGATGAAAGTTTGTCAATTTAAGGGTTATGAAACAATTGATGCAGGGATATGGCTTTCCACTTTCCTTGATGTTTTAGGGTGTTTCTGCTTTTCATGTGCATTATTCTCCTTTCTTATTCAATAAAGTTTGTCAGAAATAAACATTTTGGGGTTGGGGTGGGGAGGGATTAATAAGCAGATTTTATTCTGTCTGGACTAGTAGCTAAGTCTACATTTACCTTTTATCAGGTCAAATTTCTATTTGACACTCTGGAAACGACCACCATATGAAATATTTCCTAGCAATAAGTCTTTGGGCGGAAATCCATATGTGCATTTTTTCCTTTTGTAGCTACCTAACTTTCCCAGTTTGCTATTCTTTCTTGTTTCCATACATTATAAGAACTTATTTGGCCCTTGAATGTTATGTATTAAATTTCTTAGATTTTGGCATAACCTTTTATTCACGCTCTTATTGACCATGCACTGATCCTTTTCATGCTTTCTTATAGTGATAGTTGGGGAGATAGCCAATTTTGCTGCATATGCTTTTGCACCTGCGATTCTAGTAACCCCTTTAGGTGCCTTAAGTATTATTTTCAGGTATGAGTGAGAAATTCTTACTGCCCAAGTTTAATTGATGCACATCGATATCTCCTAAGGGAAGTTTGTTTAATGCAGTGCAGTTCTAGCTCATTTTATTTTGAAGGAAAGGTTGCATATCTTTGGTGTGCTTGGATGTGTTCTATGTGTGGTTGGATCTACTAGTATTGTTTTACATGCTCCACATGAGAGAACTATCGTATCCGTTAAGCAAGTTTGGCATTTAGCAACAGAGCCAGGTATTTCTTTGTTTTTGTGTTATTTGCATTGCATACCTTCTGCAACTGCAAGTAATCCTTTTTACCTTTTCATGCATGATGTTGTGGGATTTTGGTTTTGTATTTGTATGTGGCCAAAACAATGCTTTCAAGAAGTACATAGATTGCCATAATATTTTGAAAATCAAGTTAGGCATTTGATTTTGCGGACCTATTCTCTGTTTTGCTCTGTGATTTGCAGACAGAAAATAACTTTTATCGGTCAAAATGTGCATTTGGGCCAATAAATTGGAGACTAATAAAAGTATGGTATAAACAGGTTTCCTTGTATATGCTGCTATCATTACAATTATGGTTGCAATCCTCATTTTCTACTATGTACCACGATATGGACACACTCACTTGATAGTGTACGTTGGAATATGCTCTCTCATGGGTTCTCTTACGGTCTGTATGCTATAGTCAATAATTTATGGTTTCATAATTTATATTATAATCTGGTCTTTGTGATGCTGATCTCTTTGTATATCCTCTCATAGGTTATGTGTGTAAAAGCGGTGAGTATTGCATTCAAGCTCACCTTTGAAGGAAAGAATCAGTTTGTCTACTTTCAGACTTGGTTCTTCACTGGAGTTGTGGCTGTATGTTGTCTCTTGCAAATTAACTATTTGAATAAGGTATTTCACAAAGCTCATTTTCTTTTGAGTGAGGAATTGTTTGTTTGATGATGGTATCTGAAGTATATTCAATATCTAAAGTTGCTAATAATACTTTGGACTGCCAAGTCCCTATTGCTTGGTTTATTAAGTTTCTGAATCTCCTTTGTTGATGTTCACCTTTCTTTTAGATTTCTGAGGTGGCTTTAATTTTCTAATGGGTTTTGGAGTTTAAAAATGGTTTACACCATGAAATGCTTAGCTGGTCATACACCTGCCTCGTGCTATTGTAATTTGGCCCAGTGCTAGGTTTCGCTTCTGTACTTATTTGTCCAGGGCTTGCTTCAATGCTTTACTTATAATAAGTAGAGATCCCCACTCCCCTCCCCCTGGTCGCAGAGTCAGAGATTTTGTTTCTAGGCTTCTGTCATCGTCAACTGAAATGTAGTAGTTAAAAATATGACTTGGGAAAACAGAATCTTTTTGAATCTTAAGAACTGCTGCATAAGAGACAGAAAATGGTGATGTGAAACCAATCAACTGACATTCACATGGTCATATTTAACACCGGAAGTTCATACCCGGTTTATCCATGGGAGATTAAAGTTGAAATTGCAAATAAATTTTAGGCCACAAATTGAAGAAGTTCAAACTGTTTCTGCGCAAATTTGATTGGTGGGGTACAAAACACTCAATTTACTCTTGTGCAACTTCAAAATATTAGGATGCTACCTATTCTGTTGACCTCTGAACTGAAGCAATATACTGCTTAAAGATGAGAAAAAATAAAATAAAATTTGTGAAGTAGCTTGATCTTCATACAAGTTTTTTAATAGCTAAGTTTGTTCTTTGTTATTCCTCTTCCTAAACCATTCCCAAGCAACATTGCATCTTCTGTGAAGCCCCTATGAAACCATGTACAAATCCCTTCGTATGGTAAAAACAGGTAGTTGACAGATTCAGCATCTCTGTTGCATAAAAATACAGTGATTTGCAAGAGAAATTCCCCTAGAAAATTAGCGTGTCATCCCAAAACCGTTCAAATAGCATCTATGAATGCTGGATTGGACCCTAATGTAGTCCTGAAGGGGGTTTTGTCCATTTTTCTCTCTGCATGTCTGCGGATTCTGCGAGTTTGATATTCATTCTAAATCATTTCTGCAGGCACTGGACACTTTTAACACTGCTGTGGTCTCTCCTGTCTACTATGTCATGTTTACTTCGTTCACCATCCTTGCCAGTATCATCATGTTCAAGGTGATAAATTGCTAATCTTCTCTATTTGATTTCATATACCCTTAAAATATTACTGTGTGGAATGTCCTGGTGTTGTGAATTTTTGTGTTCATTTGAGAATTTGCTATACCAAAGCTGATGTAAGGAGGAGAAGGTAGGGAAGAGAGACAAAGGGGTAGAGACATGAATAGAGATCAGAGGGGTAGGAACAAGAAAGAAAATAGGGAAAGGAGAAGGAGAAACCGCGGGGAGAGAGTAGGTACCAAGAGAGAATGGCGAATCATATTAAATCAAATTTTATTCAAATTATCAACTGTGTCTCATAATAGAGTTGGAGTCATTATATAGAAAACCCTATACCTAAGACAAATGGAAACAAAATTATNTTTTATCTCTAATACCAATTTGATGTAGGGAGAGAAAGATAAGGAAGAGAGACAGAAGGGTAGAGATAAGAATAGAGATCAGAGGGATAGGAATAAGAAAGAAAATAGGGGGAGGAGGAGGAGAAACCCAGGGGAAAGAGAGTAGGCACCAAGAGAGAAGGGAGAATCACACTGAATCAATTTTTATTCAAATCATCAACTGTGTCTAAAATAATAGAGTTATGATTTTTATATATAGAACCCTATTCTTAAAACAATTTGAAACAAAATTATAATTAAATAATTTCAAATTTGGAAAGGAAATCAAATGAAAAATAAAATCAAATCTCTCCTAAATTGCTTCTCAATAAAATCAAATTTTTGTTAATTAAAATCAAATTTACTGTAGAATAAAATCAAATCAAATTTGGAAGTACAATCAAGTCAAATCTGTAATCAAATCAAATCTGTATCAAATCAAATTTGCATCCTTGATATCCGCATCAAAAGCAGCTTGTATTTATCCGTTGTAGCATGTTGACTCGGCACTTATTTGATGTTTCTTATAACCTAATTTTGATTTCAAAGAAAAATGGAGTTTTGTACTTTAACGAGCTAGTGATTTTGATTTGACAGGGGGTTATGATAAAAACCTACTGTTCTATCTTAGCATGTTACATTCTAATTAGCTTATATATTTTGTTTGGAGAAAATGAGCTTCCCGAAGGATATGAACCTGCATCAAACTGAACAGTGAAGCGAGATAGATCGATCAATCAAAGGAGTTAAAGGGGGAGGGGGAGGGGGAGAAGAGGATCTTGCATACGCAGTAAACAAGTTTCATAATTCCCTAAATGGTGTTCCGTGCTTTCAAGGACTACTAAACCATGTCTAATTCTAAGCCTTGCTGATATTTCTGTTATCTGTTTTAGAAGGGAGCCGAGTAATTTTTCTCCTGGTCTATGATTGAGTCATCTACTTCATCTCTTTTATGCTGCATAAAAATTCAGGACTGGGACTCGCAAAATGGTTCACAAATCGCTACAGAGTTGTGTGGATTTGTGACCATCCTCTCTGGGACCTTTCTCCTTCACAAAACCAAGGATATGGGAAGTACCCCACCAACTCCACCACCACCACCAGCAGCTCTTCCAGATGCAAACTCAAACTCTACCACCCAGAATGCTGATTTGGATGGCAGTAATCAGCATCAACAACATTCAGACAATTCTGGAGCACCAGAACCATCCAGCAGTTGATGTGTGTTCCTTATCTGGTAATGCTGCTTCCTCATGGGTGCTCATATTTTGGCTTGAAGACAATGGGTAGGTTGTCCGTTGCAGAAATGATGCGCTACTTTGATCAATTGAAGAATTATTTGGAACCCAGATATAAAGATACAACCATTGCATAGCAATAGTTTTTGTTTTTGTTTTTGTTTTTGTTTTTTTTTTTTTCTGTCCTTTCAAAATAAATTTCTCAGTTTTTTAGTGTGTGAATATGTTTTGGAAAATATTTAGTGGGTTTTCAGGAATTCTTTTCCCTAAAGGGAGGGAGACGACTATGATCTGGGAAGCTAATGTGGAGTTTTCTGAAATGTTTTTCCACTTCTTTCCTACCACACTCTTGAATTGTAATTTGACACGAGTTATTGAAGACAGAGACTTGCATGTATGTTTTTCCATTGTGTTGCTTGTATAGCTTGCTTGAAACTCGGACTTTTAGCTCCTAAAATTGCAATTGATTATTTATATTGTTGCGTCCGAGAACTCTGGCCACGCGAGGGGTAGAGTGAGAATAGATCTCTTGACACACGGGCAGAAGAGTTGGAGCAACACAAAGTGATGGGTGGTCTAGTGAGTAGAGAAATACTGGAGTAGGGATGAACACTTCGTTTACGTGGAAAACCCTTCGTGTGAGGAAGGATGAAAAACCACGGTGGTGGACTTAGCGTCCGAATAATCTCACTATGAAGAAGTAGTACAGTAATGGAAGCCCAGGAGACTTGATGTCCTCAAGGCAATTACAAACTCAATGAATACTCTTTTTATGTTTTCTCTCTTCTCTGAGATTTTACCAAAGTATCGCTATGGAATCCTGGAAGCAAGCGGAAGAAGAATCCTCTTTCGGATGCCTGAGTTGGGCATTTATAGGAAATGTGATGCCGTATGGAGGGCGACACGTGGCGTGGGCACGTCAGGCCTGTTCGCCACCACGGGGGGTGCGGCTGTGACATTATGACAATATTCAATTTCCTAGATTTTTTTTAAATAGATGATATCAGAAATTTAAAAGAAAAAATATTTATATCTTCTCGAGATGTAGCTATAAAAAACCCATACACTAAAGTTGATTAAATTAATGACGATGGACAAAAAATTTTCGAATCTCTAATTATTTACATTTTAATTTATTTGGATTGCCCAACGCCTCAAAAATATCGATGTTGGATAGGAAGTTTTCAATGGTCATAACAGCAACGCTGAATTGGATGATATACTGTAATTTCAAGCATGGGTTAAGTATTTAACAACAAAAACAACGGATACTGTCACGCATCAGGGGTCAATCTTTGTAAAAATCAATGGCAGCAACGGGCACTGATCTTTTCTCTTTAGAGTACTAGTATGGGTACGTCATATTTATTTATTGAATTTCACCATGAAGAGCCACTGAAGTCTAAACTATACGTATTATATTTAACGAAACAGAGACAGCCTCTCTGATTGTATTACTTTATTTTGTAGTACGAACATTTAGGAAAACAACGCCTATAGCACCCAGCTCATGCAAAGAGAGATTTTCAACATATCAATAAATGATGGGTTGTTACAACTTCAAAAGATGCAACATTTTGAAGGCATATGTTATGTAATATAGATATATATCATTCAGTAAAAATTGATCGTGCCAACCACAAATTGGGTTCAAGCCACCGACAACAAGCCACAACGCAAATTAAGAAATCATCTGATTCCCCCTTCTTCCTCATGGACTGAAATTTTCTGTCGAGGGTGGATTCAAGGCGCGCATGCCCACTCTCCCATGTTCTGGGATTAGAACATCAGAAGAGGGTAGACAGAAAAATAAGAAGACAGAGAGAACACAATTGACTACCTGAGTCACAGGGTCCAACTGCTCCAGCTAAGTGGAATTCAACTATACTAATTTTTTTTTTTTTTTTTGGGGGGGGGGGGGGGAGGGGGAGTCTAATATACCAATGCGCTTTTCATTTACATGATTACTTTCACACTACCCTCCCAAACTCGCCAAGCAGTAGCTTTAGTTCTGAGTGTCAAATAAACGCAAAAGGGAAAGAAGAAATATGACTAAAAAAACAAAAGAGGAAATATGGAAATCTCCCTCTTGGGCATCAAGGAAGTATTCCTTAACAGATCTCTCACTTTTGGGGTGGAATGCCAACGCAGCAGAAGTTCAAGAGTCTGCAGCGGAGGAGGATGGTCTTGCTAAAGAAGCTTCACCAAGAGAGACGGAAGCCAGGGATGATGCCCAAACCCGTGCACTTCTGGCTCCTCTGTGAAAATTTCTGGATTTACATAACTTAAGCTTGCTCCACACCCTTGTAACATCGATGTGCAGGATATGCCCCAATAAACGGCTTGATTCTCCGAAGATTCCCAGGTTCAAATGCCACTTGCACAAGACCCACACAGCTGTAAGATGAGAGATTATCCCAGGACAAAAGTAGAGGAATGCCCTTAACATCAGGAACAGTAGTGCTAATACTAAGTAAGGTTCTTCCACTATCATCTCATCCCATGGTGATTGATACCATAGTTGAAGCCCTTTCTGGGCACTCATTAATCTACTGGAATTATTATGATGGATTACATCTTCTATGGGGTCAAGCCCTGGATACACACAAGAGGAGCATCAAGGAAAGCATCACAACCACAAGTCAAGATAGCGGTAGTTATTCAATCCAAGCACCCTGTCATGCTTCCTCAAAACAAAGAAGAAGATAAAGAGGGAAAGAAGGGAGGGCAGGGAGCAACATATGCAACAGGATATCCAAAATCAGGGGATATAAGAACTTGCACACACATGAATACCTGCCCAAACCCCAAGTTAGGTCATTTGGTCTCAGCCCTTTTCAACAAGTTCGAGTAGAAATCTTAATACCTATTATAATCGAGAGAGTGAGGTTTCAAAAAGATACAACTTTGTGTTTCAGCTGCTGAGTTGGCTAGAACGTAGCAAAAGCCCCACCCCTACCCCTGGTTCAACTCCAATATGCTGTACCCAAATTTATTTTTGTCCTTACTTCATACAAAATATGACGATGACCCTTGTTTTGAGTGTTATATGTCACACCCAACTATATGTTTGTTACCCCCCCTCCCCCAACAACTCTGAGTGTCCTAATTTGTTGTGCAATGAAATGGGGATCTTTTTTCACCTTATCTGTTCAAGAACGGAAGGATTCTACTAAATAGCTCTCAGGCTTGTAATGTAGGACTCTACTCCAAGTATGCCAGTGTGTTCTACTTTCTTATCGGTAGAATGAGCATTTTGTTGATAATATAAGAGAAATGGAAGGGCAACATGCAGAAGTAATTTATTGACTAATTGTTGTTACTTCCAATTGTGCATAGAAGCTATGCTTTTTCAATTGGTCCTTCATAATTGCGATATATTTCTTAGAATGAAAATATACTACATCTAAGGTCCGCCAAGTGCATGATGGACTTCCCGTATGCAGTCATAATAGTTATTATCATTGTGCCAAAACTCACCCTCAATAAAAACATACTGCATCTAAAACACAAAGCATATGAAAAAATAAAGAGCAACCCTACTTCTACTATTGTTTACTGAAAAAGATGATATGGCACCTATTATGTTAACCCACATAACAAATAAATAAATAAATAAACAACTCAACAGGTGTCATGCCATATTTCTTAATAAAATTGTAATAAATTTGTAGCAAGAGTAGTATTTCAATAAAAATAAAATGGTATTTTTTTGATTAAGAAAAAGAAAAGGTACTATTCAAGGACACAAACTGACCTACCTAACTAAATGGGTGAGGCAAAGGCAACGTTATCCAATCATTAAATGAGACTTACATTGCCAGGGACACAATGGTTGCCTGAAGAAACTATTGTGCGCCTGGATATAGGGCTGCCTTATTAAATAGTTGGGTATGGGGTGAGCTTGTAAAATAGCCATTGATCATGACATATCTGGACCCAATTGCCTGAGTAATGCTACAGGTATAAAAAGAATGGCATGCAACAAAATCATTACATCAGAATTAGACGTGCAAATCACAAGCAGGCTGCGCAAAGAATCATTAGGTATCAAAAGCTCAAAGATTAGAGCAAGTACATTCAACCACCATACAAGACCCATGTAATCAGATGATCTAAATTATGCAAACTGGTTTATTTAGCAGTACCTGTACATCTCTTGTAAAAGTGTGCCATAGACAGCAGATCTTTAGGACCATAATACCTCATTTTTGCGGTCCGATTCACTATCAACAATGCAGGCAAACTATGGATCCCATATCTTGAGAACAAACTGCAAATAACAACAAGCACATGGGTGAATTTTTGAACAATTAGGGGGGATATATAATTGGATGTCATAATATGGAACAGTTCTCCAGTTCTTTTTTGCACACTCATGATAGCAGCCATATAAAAAGTACAAGGCTTCAGCTTCAAAGCCCCTCCCCTGGGGAAAAAAAAACAGTTGCTGCTGTATTTTCAGAAAGTTAATCATTTTTGTTCTTTGAATGCACACAAAAGCAGATAATTATTGAAATAGGATGCACACAAGGAAAAGCAATTGGCATTCATCAGTTACCCTCATGAAGTTTATTTCTAACAGCCACTAACTGCGTTCCTCTTGAAACCAACAAATGAGAGTCCATGCCAGAATTTCACAAACATGTTTAACACCCAGAATAAACACTAAGCAGATACACTAAACAGTATCCATTCTCCATGCTGCAATGGAAGCAAGCAAACAAATTAAATTTATCCACGAGAAACAACTAGATTATCAAACAATACCCTCTCACCTTGGCATCACCAATGATTGCTCGACTGTAATATGTCCAATCTGAGGGAGCGTCGAACTAAGAACATCAAATTTGTATCTAATGTATTTTGAAAATGGACACCATGAGGCATGGAAGAGCACAGCAGTATACACATTCATCTGTTTAGATCTCAAAATGTGTTCAAGCAAGTCTCCGTTCATCTAAAACACAAGGAACAAAAATAAGTATATTAGAAAAGAAAATTCAAGAATTGCTTCATGTTGCACCAACAAGAATGAAATCCCCCCCCCCCAAAAAAAAAAAAAAAGGTTCGACCTGGTGACTCCTCCACACTTCTTTGCAGTGGGGAAAAAAAGCAGTTATATGGCAAGAATAAATGCATTAAAGGTTAGCACAACCCCATGGATACAGGTGAGAGCAAGCAGGGAGAGATGTCAAGCAAAGCAGAACATACCCAACACATCAACATTCAATGTCCAATAATAAAATCCTCTCAAAGCGAGAATCTGTCTCTAAAGATTATGCATGTATCTACTGAATCCCAAGGGTGGAAACTGCCTCAAACCTATCATTAACCCAGTGAGGGAACTAACACATTTGAAATGCCTATTCCCAAAACAACTAGCCATTCACATCGCATTATCTATAACAAGGCCACTTCATATGGAAGCTTCTAATAGAAAACAGGCTTCCAGTCCCAAGGTGCAAATCAGAATACTAGGATTTACCTTGATACTTAATTGGGTTTCATTGGAAGAAACCCCGTAATTCCTATTTCAAGGGTAATCTTTATGAAGTTAGTTTCTGTTGGCTAGAATAGATTTAGTGTAAGATCCGTTTATCATATATGTTAATGGGTTGACTACCAAATTATTGAGGTTCTATTCTTCTTTTATTCATCAACCTGATTCTCCCATCTCTTCCCTTTCTCTTCTCTCATCTTTATAAACCCTCGTCCTTTCTATTGATTGGTAAGGAAGTACAAAAACTTCACGTATATTTTGAACAATCAGACCAAAATGCCATAAAATATAAGCCAAAGAACAATCAAAAAAACATAGGGAATAGAATCAAACAAAAATACATTAATCTGTAATTTCCATCTCCACTTTCAATGAGCAGTCACTGTGTATTCATCTATATCATCCACCAACTAGGAGAAGTGGGAAAAATGTAACACTTGAACACTAATTTGGGACTTTAAAAAAAGATATTAATTATGAATATGATCCATGTAAGTTTAAGGATGAAGTGTGGACCCAAATGGGATCCAGTATTATCTCACTTGAGAATGGCGCAAGCAGGGTGCACAGGCACAATTTTGGCATAGTACGTAATTCATGATCCATGCATGAAGGGCATACATGCACAATTTTGGCAGGGTGAGCACACTTGACCTACATATAAGAGGCGCACATGCACCAGTGATTTTTGGTTGGGATGCCTCGTTTGATTGGCGCACACGTGCCAATGAGGCTATATAAGGAGTTTTAGCTCCTTTTCAACTCATTTCTACACAATGTTTGAGAGAAGAGAGAAAGAGAATGAACAAGAGAGAGAAACTAATGAAGAATGCAAGGTGATTTTGAAGAAAATTTTTATGATTTCTTGTGCAATCGGTTAAGGCAGTGCATTCCAAGCTTCTCCTTCTTCCACTTTGTTGCCAAATTTTAGAAATTTCATCTCTTGTTAAAGTCTGAGATTATAATTTCATACCTCAATACATGTGACAATCAATGCTTCCTTTAGAATTTGGTTTGCATGGCCACAATTATCCCCATTTACTGAGATTTCAAAGGTAAATGTCCAAATTTTTGAAGCTATAGCTTTGAATCCTTTTAAAGGCATATTTTGTTCAAGATACATGACAAATATCTACAACCATGCATATGTCATGTTTATTTGTTTCCAAACTTAGGAAAATTCTCTATGTTGATTTCCTTTGTTTTGTGAATCATTGTGAGGTAATTGATGGTAATAAAAATCTTGGCATCTCCGCTATATTTTTAGTACACAAAGGTTCAGGAAGGCCCATCATCACGGGTTTTAGTAGTAGCATTCAGCCTCATCTACAAGATATAATCTATAGACATATTAACCTCCCATTTTGACCTTGCCAATGGAAATATCATTGGACATTGGTTCAAAATTTCAACAATTTTTTGCTCATGTTATTCTTTATCCCTTCATATGCTTGTGGGTAAATATTCATCATTATTCATATCATGTTTATTGTATCCTGTGAGCTTTTAGCAGATCCTTTTGCGAAATTCACCGCATTTCAATAGTGTGCTCGGCTCGCATGGCGGTGAAAGCAGGGCATGGCAGTTGACTGGTCTCAATACAGTGATGTTAATCCTAAATTTTGATTTAGGAGTTATTATACCCTATGTTGTAATATATTAAGTTGATTAATGTGGTCTAAAGGTCATGTAAACAGATCAATTGTTGGTTTTCTTTCAGGACACACGGTTTTACTGTATGGTGGTCCAAATGTGGAATTCGTGTAATATCCTACATAAGGATTCGATGTCATTCTCGATTGGTGACTTTGGCGTCAAAAGATTATATTTATATTCTCTGCATGCTAGAAAGTAGACAATTCACCCCAGTGGTCATTCCTATACCTAATAGGAGCCACTGAGTTCACCACTCACCTAGGCCAGAATCCAAGAGAGCTTCAAATACAACAAAATATACAGTATCCTCTCAACTCAACCTTGCTTCATGAAGTGTTCTGGCAGCAATTTAATGCAAACTAAAGGATTAAAGGCTCCAAAAGTTGGCAACTTTCTATCATATTTTATCAACTTAAGTCGGAAGAACCTTCCAAAAGAAGCTATTACATCAAAAATTTTAAGACAGAAAATGTAGAGGCAGGTCTAACAGGGCAATTGAACTAACGTTTTTGTCAAGGCAGAGATAAGTGAGCATCAAGATGCATAAGCAGTCTATTTTTTGAACTGGTTCATACGTGGGTTGACCACTACAATAATTAAAAACTAGTATATGACATAATGTAAACAATCCTGGAGGAGGTAAAAACAAAGGTGAAGTACATAAAATTTCGCAATTTTACAGAAAATTATGCTCATAGGCTTGCAAAAAATAAGCCTCGCCAGCCCTTGAACACAAGCTTGAATGCAGCTAGGTCCATATAGAAAGGAGAAAAAATCCTCACCTATACCGAACAACTCTCCTCAAGGGGAAGAGAAAAACAAAATAAAAGAAAAAAAGCATTCCCTGAATTAGAACCTTCTCATTCCGATCACAGAGACAATTTTCCTGCTCATTAATCAATATCTACTACGAGGACAGGGGGTATACAGGGCGTATAAAAAAGAAAGTTGAAACCCTAATAGAGACTCTTTTTGGCATGTACCCTAATGGAAACGAAGTGAACAAACAAGTAAATACCTAGACTTTTCAGCGTACAAACACTTGATATGAAAGCAGAAAATCGTAAATCGAAATCTATAAGCGTCGCGACCGAAAAACGGGGAAACCAAATTCTTTACATGCAGAACAAATATTCAAAATTGACTGGATTACTAATAAACATAACCAAGCTAAAGTTGATTTATTGCAGTCGAATTCCCGTAAATGTTTGTCCCAATGTCTTCTATCAACATGAAACACATTTTCCGATAAAAGAAAAATGAAAAGTGGATGAGAAAAGAAGGGAAACCGACGCACCTCAATAGGCGAAGCGGATGAGATCGATAGAGGGCATTGAAGCTGAAGATCGTGAATAAAGGTATTAGATTGAGGATGACATGTCAATGGATATGGCGAAACGAATCGAATCGAATATGAAGCTGTGAACAAGCACAAAAATATTATACAGTAGCTCATATATGCCGCCATTAAAATTATGCTGAGTCCGACCTATGCCCGCAACTCCCCTCCTCCCACTCTCTCCGGATAAGCAATAGAGGGATGGAGTGGAAGAAAAAATGGTGTCCCGTGTGATAACACCCCCTCGTGCCCGTCTGTCACTTTCTGTCCGTCTCTACCACCAAAGCTGCTTTGGGCAGGTCCTCTGTGCGTGTGCGCCAGTCCGGTCTCCTTGTCCTGCATTTTCCCAAAAATTAAATTCATAGACGTAATTCTATTTTTTTAATAAAAGACATTTATTCAAATGCTCTCTTAAAATATTCAATTTCTTTTAAATTTTACTATTTTTTATAAAT
>JAODPA010151257.1:0-14952 GCA_025585075.1 Nepenthes mirabilis
GAATGATGAAACTAGGACCATGGACTCTTGGACGGGTAGTATTCTTTGGCTTGACACGAGCATTTCGGAGGAAAACCCGAAGAATACTTTGGCCGCGTATTCTGGTCGCTGGTGTAAGCGAGTGATGACCGTGTCACGCCTTAGGATACTATTGTGGAAAAACGAGGACTGCCCTGGTACCCCGGGAGAATGGGGCGATGATTGACATGATGATTGATACGATACGGCACGATGTGATGTGCACGACCCCCCGGATGGGTCGTTAAAGATAATCCCTCACGGCCTTAGATTATAAGGTGTATCATGATCCTTTCCTCGTTCTATCGCATCGCTTGCTAGTACGACCTACTAGCCCTGGTCCGCAAAGATCAAGGTAAAATGAGAAAGCATGATTCAAACGACAATTAAATGTTTCAAGACATGGTAAATGGCAAATCGATACTCCTAAATGTTCCTTCCCTCTCATGTCTCATGATATTTCAAATACATGTTGCCCCTTGTCATGTTCATAGTTTGACAGTGACGTATGATTATACTTGCTGAGCGATAAGCTCACTCTTGCTATCTGATGTTTTTCCTCCAGATGAAAGCATTCAGGTAGAACAAGGAAAGGCTTACTCGTCAAGACCAGACAGATAAGTGCAACAAGGACTTGAACATTGAATTTGACATGAACAACCACTCGGGTTATTGGTATGGGTTGTGGTTGTCTTTATGGTTTTAATATGCTTCCGCAGTTCATGGTATTATAGTATGCTTCCGCACTTTGTTTTGATGTTTCACGGTTGAGATTATTAGATGGCATCTCTCTAGGTCTAATACAGTACGATCAGAATACTGTATTGAAGCCATGAATAAAGTGGCAAAATTGTGAGATCCTGTGAAAAGTATGTTTAGCCTATTTAACCAAGTTGTATATCGGTCTTTTGTCCAGTTATGGAGAAAACTCTAGACACTAATAAAGTTTTATTGACGAAGGGTTATCAAAGGAAATTAACCTGGTTTGTCACAGACTCTACCAAAATTTTTGCAGAATTTAAATGTTTCGAGTTTTGGCTTTAGTTTATGTATTTGTATTGACGGAAAACATTTGAGGACTAAAAAAATCCATTCCGTCAAACCATGTGTTCTCCAAGATTGATTTTCAGTCAAGATGTTAGAGTAACTTCCGCTATACTTCTTATGGTTAAAAGTATATGGTTCCTACATGGCATCTGTGATCCTGTGTTACAAATGACGGATAAAAAAAAATTCGTTCCGTCACAAAAGATATTTGCAGTGATTCGGTGTACAAACCAAGAGAAGGTTACCTTTACTGTGTGTAAGCTGGAGGGCGAGGCAGACAGCTGGTGGGACATGAAGAAGAGAGTATTATGAGTGCCCAACGAGGAGATTACTTGGGATATGTTCGAGAAAGCTTTTTTGGAGAAAGACTTTCCGTCCAATCTCCAGTATCAAAAGGAGTTAGAATTCATGAGATTGAGGTAGGGAAGTATGACTGTGACGGAATATGACGCTAAATTCACTGAATTATCCCGATTTATACATTTTTATGTGGAAGATGAATTGAGAAAGGCAAAGAAATTTCAAAAAGGGCTACGGGATGACATTAGAGAGTAACTATCTACACTGAAGCTTGAGACATACGCTGATATACTGGACAGGGCAGTCATTTATGAGAAAGATGTGGAGATAGAGAAATTTTATGCAAAGAGGACTGCTATCCTGGGGGAGTTAGTGTCAGATCTGCTGTGAGATCTTTTGGATCGTTCAAGAAGGCAAGGACAGCTGATAAGAGAAAGAGTATTCTACTGACTCAGTCAGTGACTGGTTCTAGAGTATTGGCTGTAAATTGTACTATCTGTCGGAGAAAACATCCGGGGCAAGCATGTTGAAAGGTATCGGGAGCATGTTTTAGGTGTGGATAATAAGGCAACGTTGTGAAAGACTATCCTTTACCTCCGAGACTAGAGGGAAAGAAGCCTACTATTCTGGCAAAGGCCATCGCGGTGACTATTCAGGATCCAAAGGTATAGCCAAATGTTGTGGAAAGTACTCTTTCTATTTGTAAAATTTCTGCATCTATTCTATTTGATTAGGAATTTACCCACTCTTTTATTTCTCCACGGTTTGCATGCTGTGTTGTAACTGCCCTATATATATTGGATTATGAATTATCTGTGTGTACCCCCACTGGATCCCCTGTAATTACTGATATTGTATATCCTAGACGTGTGGTGGAGGTGAATGGAAAATGTTTGGTTGTGGATTTGGTATTGTTAAACATGGGTGATTTTGATGTGATTCTAGGGATTGACTGGCTGGCTAAATACTACGTCAGTATTGATTGTTTTCTGAAGAGAATTTGTTTTGATATTCCTAAGATGGAATCCTTTTTCTTCCAAAGCATTAGGAAGAAGGAGACATCTGTATTGATATCTGCTTTACATGCTAGACATTTGATGAAAGATGAATGTAAAGTCTACTTGACTTATGCCTGCACCACCGGAAGTTATAATATGCTGGCTAAGGACATCCTAATTGTTTGTGATTTCAATGATGTATTTCCTGAGGAGTTATCTGGATTGCCTCCACACCGGGAGATCGAGTTTAAGATTGCTATTATTCCCGATGTCAGTCCGATTTCTAAGGCCCCTTATCGTATTGCTCCAACTGAGTTAAAGGAGTTAAAATTGCAATTACAGGAGCTGTTAGACAAGGACTTTATCAGACCGAGTGTACTCCTTGAGGTGCACCAATATTATTTGTGAAGAAGAAAGATGGGTCTTTGCGGCTGTGTATTGATTATCGTGAGTTGAATAAAATCACGATTAAGAATAAATATCCTCTCTTGCATATTGATGATTTATTTGGTCAATTGTAAGGATCTCAGGTGTTCTCGAAGATTAATTTCAGATCTAGCTATTATCAGTTGAGGATTAAGCCAGAGGATATGGCCAATACTGCTTTCTGGACAAGGTATGGCCATTACAAGTTCATTGTTATGCCTTTTGGCCTCACGAATACTCCAACTTCTTTTATAGATCTGATGAATAGGGTGTTCAGGCCGTATTTGGATAAATTTATGGTAGTATTTATTGATGATATCCTGATTTATTCAAAGGATTATGAGGAACACGAGATTCATTTGAGGATAGTATTTCAAGTGCTCCGCGAGGAAAATATGTATACTAAGCTGAGTAAATATGAATTCTGGCTAGAGAAGGTAATATTTTTGGGGCATGTAATTTCTGATGGTGGTATTTCTGTGGATCCAAAGAAAGTAGAGACTGTTACAAACTGGAGCAGGCCGACTTCTGTGACTGAGGTTAGGAGTTTTCTGGGTATGGTGAGTTATTACAGGCATTTTGTAAAAAATTTCTTACAGATTGCTATGCCTCTGACTCAATTGTTGAAGAAGGGGGCTAAGTTTGTATGGACTGAGGAGTGTGTTCTGAGCTTTCGGAGCTAAAGGATCGCTTGACTACCGCTCCAGTATTGGTTATTCCAGAGGGTTCAGGAGGCTTTGAGGTGTACTGTAACGCCTCTAAGGCGAGTCTAGGATATGTATTGATGCAGCACAGTAAAGTTATAGCTTATGGATCTAAACAACTGAAAGTGCATGAGAAGAACTACCCTACCCATGATTTGGAGCTTGCTACTGTTGTTTTTGCCATAAAAATTTGGAGACATTATTTGTATGGTGAAAAGTTCCTTGTGTATTCTGATCATAAAAGTTTGAAGTACCTATTTTCACAAGAGGAACTTAATATGAGGTAAAGGAGATGGCTTGAATTCTTAAAGGATTATGAGTGTGAGATACAGTATAAACCAGGGGAGGCCAATATGGTTACGGATGCATTAAGTCGTCGATCAGGGTATGTGGCTATGTTGCAAATCAAGCAAATGAAAATGTTAGATTATCTGAAACAATGTGATATCCAACGTTATGCTAAAGGTGATAAAAGACTCCTGTCGTATATTCAGATCCAACCGGAAGTAGTCAGCGAAGTTAAAGAGAAGCAAGTAAATGATCCGTTCCTTGTGGATGTTGTAAGTAATCTGAATAACGAATCTCGAGTTAATTTTAATATTCAAACTGATGAAGTGTTAAGATTTAGAGACCGATTATGTATACCGGATGATAGAGAATTAAAGGAGAAGATTTTGAAGGACGCTCACTGGTCCTGGTATACGATTCACCCTAGGACGAATAAAATGTATCAGGATCTGAAGAAAACTTTCTGGAACATGAAGAGAGATATTATGGCTTATGTGGAGAAATGCCTGGTTTGTCAGCAACTGAAAGTTGAGAGGAAGAAGCCTTCTAGATTGTTACAGCCTATACCGATCTAGAGCTGAAAATAGAAAGATATTACTATGGATTTTGTATCGGGTTTATAGAGGACTCATAGGAATCATGACGCCGTTTGGGTTATAGTTCATCGGCTGACAAAATTAGCCAACTTCTTGGCGATCAGGACGACCTATCCGATTGATAAACTGACTCAGTTATATGTGAACGAGATCGTGAGGCTTCATGGAGTTCTTGCCTCCATTGTATCTGATAGAGATTCCCATTTTATCTCGAGGTTTTGGAAAAGTTTGCATGGAAAATTGGGGACAGAGTTGAAATTTAGTACTGTGTATCATCCCCATACTGATGACAATCTGAGCATACCATTTAGGCTTTTGATGATATGTTGAGGGCCTCTGTATTAGAGATGAAAGAAACTTGGGATACTTATCTGGCGCACTCGAGTGGGTACTGCCAGAAATGCAGCGCACTCGCCGAGTGCCTGTCACGCGTTCGAGCACGGTCACGACTTTTGTCCTGCGTTCTCATTTCGTTTTTATTATAAAGGGAAGGGAAAAAGAGAGAAGGGAGAGCAGCATCAGCATAAAGGAAAAGGAAGGATAAGAAAAGAAGAAAAAGGAAAAATCACTCATTTTGATCCACTCTAGGTAAAAATAACTATAGATCAGGCTAAGGCAAGTGTATTTCGGACGTTATTTTTTGCTTTTACCGCTTTCTCTTTTTTTAAAATTGATGAAAATGCTCTAAAATTGTATTGTTGCATGTTTAAAGCAAACGAATCATGTTTCCCTCGATTGTTCGGTTAGATTTCGTGTTTACTCATGTGTATTGCAAGATTTGGCTTCAATTTCATGAACAAGCATGTAATTAGTGTTCGATCTGGTTCCAGAAGCAGATGGTGAAACCCTAACTCGAAAATATTAGGAATTTTTGGTTAAATTGCATGATTTAGTATATGTATTTGGATTTATGATGTTGATTTTATGAATAAACACATGTTTGGTGCTCGATCTGAGTCCGGAAGCTTTGACGAAGCCCTAAGTACGAATTTGAAGGGATTTAACCATTTTAATCCGAATTTCTTGCCATGTAAAAGTTAATTAGTAACGTGGGGTGCCTAACATGTGATTTATAACCAAAAAGTTTACATCGATTTACATTGTTAATTTTTGAAGGACTGTAAACTGTTACTGCCTGTTCTGAAAAGGGATTTTCAGTACAAGGAAAGACATCTCTAATACTGTACTTACTATTCTAATGTACTTACTGTTATTTAGGACCTAGGACTGATATGTAGTCAGGTTAGATTATCCGTCATGCTTCAGAACGTTATAGTGGTAATCAAGGATAACTCTGTCCATAGAGTTATATGTGGTCCGCTCTTTCTCAGGGCGTTAAATTAGAGAGTGGATACTGTTTACTGGCCAGCACCCCCTATGAGTAGGGGTTAGATCCCTTGGAGAGGGATCTCCTATACTGTTTATTGGCTTTTAATTGTGTGGAGTAATACAATTTATCTTCGATTATTCGCCCCCTCAACTAGTAGGGTATACTGGTAAGGTCCGTTACTGTTCTTCACTGTCCTTTTATGTCTACCGATTTTGCTTTCTGAACTGATTTTGCCCTTTTCTGATACTGTTCTGTATCGATTACTGTTCCGTATTGATATAAAAGAGAAAGTTTCTGATTCTACTTTCTGATTGGCACGGATCTCTGATTTCTGAGTTTAATTATTGTCTAATTATACTTTCTCTATTTTCTATGTCCTGTTCTGTATAAACTATTCTACATAACTGTTCTGTTTTTACATAATTTCATAATTGTTTTGCATAATTGATTTACTACATATCTGCATATACCTTGTTAGGCCTCGACTCACTATTTTACGATTTTTTCCCTCCAGATGATACTGTAGAATCGGTACCTGACGAGAAAGACTGACTTAAAGCTTATTCTGAAGACTTTTGAGGATCTGAAGCATTTTGGAGTCGCCAAAGAGAATTAGTTGGATGTAAAGACTTGATTTTGACATGTGGTTCTGTATATGGATTTTATACCTATGGATATATATATATGGGTTTGGTTTAGAAATGTATGTAATGCATGTGATGAATAGGAAACTATGCTTCTGTAAGTTAATAGTTCTGCTTCTGCTCTATACTTCTGGATATTCTGTGCAGGTCCTAGATAGCATCTCACTCATAAACTGTTAATATAGTAGATGGTTTATTAGATTAATGCAATGAATAGCATCTGTGATCCTGTGTATGCGTATTGTAGGAAAAATTATGGTATAAATAGATAATTGTGTGCTTGTACTGGTTAGTTATACAGGTTTCGTACAGGTTGTATTTTTCGATTTTCATCCAATTACAAAGAAGATTCTACCGAAATTTCTGTAGAAGTTATACTTTATATTTTGGTCCAAAATCCTATTTCTATCTTGATGAAAGTTTTTGAGGAAAAAAATCCGTTCTATCACATAGGATTCAGGACTGACATACAGTCTAATAAGGTTTTCCGGCATACCTTAGGACATTACGGTGGTAATTAAAAATAACTCCGTCCATGGAGTTATATGTGGTCCACCCTTCCTCGGGGTGTTAATTAATGAGGGGCAGTATACTGATCCTGGAGGATGATAATCCTTCATTCTTGGAGGATACTAATCCTTCGTCGGCTTTGAATTGTGTGCTGTAGAACACAATCGGTCCCTGTATAGCACTGATACAGGCCCTGAATTGTGTGTAGTAAACACATTGTATCCCCGATTATTTGAACCTTCAATTAGTAGGGTACACTAGTTGGATCCCTTGGATATTTAACTAGAGTTTCTGACAAAACCAAATGAGATTTGAAACTGTTTTATGAAACTGCTACCTGTTTAAATAGAATTATGCTTTACTCCTGTTTCTATGAACTGCTCCTGTTCTTCAGACCTAATATTAATGTGTTTTTCTATCCCAACATGATTTATATTTTTTGAGACCTATTTATATGGAAATCAGGCTTTTCTTATGATTATCATACATGTTTCAGCCCACTTGCATTTATGACCTGAAAATACTTCCGTAATCCCTATCTTATCGTATTCATGCCTTGTATGCAACTATAATTGCCTTACTGTATTATGTTCTGCATGAGAACATTATGTTCTACATGTTTGGTATCTTGTTGGGTCTTGACTCACTGTTTATTATTTTTTTTCCCTCCAGATAAGAATATAATGAAGATATTGGATGATCAGACAATTAGAGTTTAGTAAGGAAGGTTCTGGAGCCTTGGTGAAGCCTTGAAGGTTACCTTAGAGTAATATTTTGGGAAATTCTAATAGTTCTGCATGTGCCATAGAGTTTTGTAAAAGAAATTATGTATAAGTAATTGTAGTTTATTCTGTAAATCGTTAAAACCATATTTATGCTTCCGTAGGTTTCTATTAAGGTTTATAATTGCTTCCGCTGTTCTGTATTCTTGATTTCTGTACAAGTCTTAGATGGCATCTCGTATTTGTTTCTAATTTAGTGGATAGGATTATATTAAAACCATGAATGAATGTGGCCTTGTGATCCTGTGAATGTGTGTTGTAGAAAAACTTATGGATTTTGGATAGTTGTGTGCTTGCACAGATTATTTAATATAGGTTGTATATTTGGATTTTTGTCTAATTTTAGAGAGAACTCTACTGAAATTTCTACAGAATTACTGATGTAAATTTATGATTTTATTTTGAACCTGTCTGACGGAGGATCCTATAGGATTTAAGATATATTTCGTCACACTGGATGTGAAAGCTATGATGGACTAGGCACCCGGCTGGACCAAAAAAAAAAGGATGCTTGAATAGCATGGTAAGTATGACGGATGGGGTGAAATTGGCGGTTCGAGATCAGTATAACTTAGAGTCAATTTTTGATACAAGAGAATCCAAGGATGTCAATTTATGATCAATTTTTTAATGATTAAGTACCTAAATTTTTAGGCGGCACGGATCCTGTAGAGGTTAAAATATGGATCCTGAAAATAAAAATGATATTTACGGTGATCCAATATTCAAAAAGAGACAAGGTAATTTTTGCCTCATATAAGTTAGAAGGTGAAGCCAACTATGAGTGGTTGATGAGAAAAGAGTCATGGGTTAGGAGGATAAAAAGATATCGTGGAATATGTTTGTGAATACTTTTATGGATAAATATTTTTTAACAAGTTTTTGGGAGCACATTTCAATTGTGAACAGTTTGACCACATGACCAAGGATTGTCCTTATCCCATGGGTGGGTCAGTAAAGAAGTCTGATGCCTTGGATTGAGGTTTCACGGTGATGGCATGAGGTGCAGAGGTGTTGTCTACTGTAGTGGAAGGTAAGATTTTCAAATTTTGAGATTTTAGTATATGTATTATTTTGGATTCAGAATCTATATTTTCATTGTGTTTCCTAAGTTTATTTGTTTATTTGAGGATCATAGACTTTGTACTAGTTGAATCAATATTTACAACATTTTCTTGTGTTCGTAGATATAATTGGTTGGGTTGATTTGATTTCATTTGTGGTGCTGAGCTTTGATATGATACTAGGAATGATTTGGTTGGTGAGTCACCATGCTAGTATGGTTGATCAAGTGGCGACAAAATTAGTATCGTTTTGCCTACAAGTTATTTAAGGAGGATATGTACCGAGTTTATTTAGTACATGTGACCACATCCAGGAGTCATTCTATGGTCATTAAGGATTTTTCAACTATGTAAGAATTCAAGGATATTTCTTGGAGGAAAAGATTAGCCTAGCTTATCTTTTGATTGGAAAATTGAGGTTGTCGTCGAGGTTATGCCAGGATCGGCACAAATTTTGAGGACCCTATATTAAATCGATTAGGCACTAGCCCAATGCTTACCGTGGAATGCTTCAGTGCCTTTAGGGTGAGCAAGATAAACCGATGAGGTTATATGTGGATGATTGAAAATTTAGGTTACTCGAGAGATGAATGGTTTGATAAGCAGACATTGTGAATTAATAGGTGATTCGTTTGATCTATTACAAGGGCTTGTTGTCAATTATGAATAATCGAGAGTTGTGCCCGTGGCAGCCTTCGGAATAAAGATACAGTTGTTACCAGTTCCAGTAATGCCTTTTGGGTTTGTGGTTTCGTCGATATTTTTATGGATTTTATGGATTGGATTTTCCGGCCATGTTTAGGTCAATTTTTGTGATGTCCTTGTCAATGAATTCAAAGAATTATTGGGGTATATGAACTCTATTTGAGGACTGTATCATATATTATAAAAGGTAGTTAGCCGTGTGCTCAATTAAAAAAAGAATGTGAGTTTGGTTAGAGGAAGTGTTATGTTGGGCATGTGATTTCTTCAGTAGTATGATTGTAGGTCTGTAGAACATTGAAGTTGTGGCTAATTGGGAAAGACTAATTAACATCGCAAATATGTGCAATTTTCTTAGGTCTAGCTGAATCCGATAAGTTATCCACTAAGTATTTCTCGAGGATTGTAGCGTTCGTCGGGTGTTTGGCTTGGAAGCAATTGGTATTCGTTAGAATGAGATACGTAAAAATAACTTTTAAGGAATGAATGGTAAATTGTCAACCATGTCATTTGGGTTGGTCCCTAATGGATCAAATAAAATGTAGTAGAATGTGATGCTTTTGAGAAAAATGTAGAATTATATTTTCCTGCAGTGTGTATGGGTGGTTGCCATTGGGTTAAGTCGATGGGAAGCCTATAACCAAAATATCTCCAAATCACGAGTCAGCGTCAGGATCTTCGTTTGAGAATTTACAGGTGTTGCTTATATGGAGATAATTAACATATAATTGATTCTAAAGGTTTGAAAAGTTGTTTTGGAAAGAGGAGATGATCATGCGACAATGCAAGCAGGTAAATCTGCTTAATGACTATGAAGGTGAATCTTGGTGTCTTTCAAGAAAAATGAATATTATTGTCGATAATATGATGTCAAGAGTCTTCGGATTTGGTATGTCTTCGATACTTCATAGGAGATGTGGAAGGGTGAGCCACGAGCAGGTCCAAATATCTAAGCCAATGGGGTGCCTTGCTTTTAGTTTTTGGAAAGAAGAGTCGTATCCAAAGTATTGTGGTTTTCAAATTATGAGATGAGAAGCCCTCGTAGTTTTTTTTTGGGATTGTTAGGATGATAAGGATTATAAGTTCTACTTGGATAATTGTGGATTGGTTAACGATGACGGCCCATTTATTGCGAATTTAGATGATACGTTCGGATTGAATAAGTTGGCTCATCGGCATGCCAACGAGATGATAAGTTTGCTAAATATTCGAGTTTTAAGGCTTTGGTGGTGACATGAGGCTGTGCTGAAATTTTATTTAAATTGTGTTTCCTAAGTTAATAGTAATGTGAGGATTATGGGCATTGTCTTAGTTATATCTATATCTTTGGAATTTTTCTTAGGTTTATAGCTATTATGTAACCTAGGAATCCGATATGAATCAATGGATATGAGTTGCAAAAGGATTTTGCTCATTGAAAAGAAGAGAGGAGAGAGAGAGAGCATGGTGGAGAAGAGAAAGAAGAGAAGAGCAAGGCTCTCGAGTCCATTTTTGGGGTGAAACTAGTAGAAAAACTTATAGATCGGGTTGAGGTAAGTGCACTTCTATACTTTTCTTTCTCTTTTTGCTCATTTCTTACCATCCCTTCCAAGTATTTTTGTTCTAATACCCGTCCAAGTTTAGATTTTAAAATATTCATGTGTTAAATGTGTATATATGTCGATTTGCTTTCCAATTTTGAAGTATATGTGTGAAAAACGTGTATACATGTCGATTTCTCATTCGATTTCGAAATTTTTGTGAAATGTTGTGTTAAATCGAAAACCCAAATGCTGCACATGTCATGATTTCGAGTATTATGATGTTTTATCACTTGCATTTCATATATGATGCTTCACATGTCCGAGTAATTATGTTAAGTCCTTTAAATGTTCAAATTTCCTTCTCAAAATGCCCCGTATGTTAAGCATATTAACCGATATTGTGAAAATTAACCATTTTGCATATTTTCATGAAAATTCTTGACGTTGCTTAAAACCCCGAACCCTAAATTCAAATTTAGTATATGAAAATTTGAAGGATTAAATGTCTTATGATTTGTATGTTATTTTTTAGCATTTGGTTCCAGTTTTATATTTGTAAATATGTCCAATGCTACTGTACAATCAGAATTTGAAAAATATGATTTATGGACTAATTATTATTATATTGCAAAATTATTAAAATTATCTATGAAGTTTACCATTATTTGTTTATCTGTTTATATTGAGAAATCATCTACTCTGTAAAGTCCATGACTTTTCGCATAGCTATTATTTGAGAAAAAGTATCTGTTAAAGTCAAAGACTTTAGTTCCTAAGAATATAAAAATACATATTTGTATAAGTTCACATGAATATGAAATATGAATCTGTATCAAGAAATTGAAACTCTATAATTTATTATCTATTATCAGTATTTTCTCCTGGAATGAGAAATTAAGGAAAAAGGACTATATAAATTTGTGTGGAGTTTTCAATGAAATATGAAAAGAAATCAAGAAATTGGACCAAGAATTTTCATTTCAAAGAATGATATTCCCTGACATGCCTTAAGATATTATAGTGGTAGATTGAGGAATGCCCCTGGGCCATGGGAAAACTTTTGGTGGCAATAAGGACTATGACTCCATATATCGGATTAAAGGTATACCATTTGCCACGGGATATTGAACTGTGTGGGTAGTATCTTAAAATACGTAGAAGCATACACATTACGTTCCTCGCTTGGCTGCTCTATTAGCTGTTAAGACCTAATAACCCTGGTCCCTAAAGATAAATAAGTTTCTACATGTTTTGCAGGATAACGGAATCAAAAATAAAATAAGAAAAATTAAATGTATCAAGAAAATGTCATTCGATCATGTTTTATGCTTATATACGCATTATGATCCTATTCCTTCCTCTGATATTATTTTAAAGTATAACTGTATATATCTTTGTTTATATTAATGCCTTACTAAGTATTTGACTCACTTTCTTACTATTTTTACTAACCCTTCAGATGAGTTGCACGAGCCCATACCAGGCAATCAAGATTAAAGGATCATGTGGACATAAAGAGCCTAAATTACTATGATTATGGATGGTTTATATTATTTAGCATTTTTGGATAATGTTTATTGTATTTAAATATTATAATTTAATTTAATTTCAATTTCGGATGACAAATATAAAGTAAATAGGTCGTGGTCGATGTTTAGAAGGTTTAGTTGTTGCATTATGGAGTCTAGTATTGGTTATTGTGTTGTAATAGTATTGGACATATTTTTTATGGATGGGATTGCCATTATGGTGCAAGAAAGTAGTTTTGTATTCAGCAGACATTCCATGTAATTTGGCTGACTAATGCTGAAAGTTTTTAGTTTTTTTTATATATAAGTCATGAATATATTTGCTTTCGTAGGTTATTGATATTGAATGCGATTTCAATTTTAGTAGGTATCTTTTTTTACTAAAGGTCCGATGTCATATTTTTAGATTGGTGTCGGAGCCACCGATGTTGTGACTTATTTTTGAATCATGTGCATGCTTAGTTCATATGTATGGTTGATTATTACTGTTATTTGTATTGAGATTTTGATGGACATTACGTATAGGTGGCATTTAGTTTATCCAGTCCATCACAGAGTTGGCACTCATGGGTTGTGTGGCTTAAGAGATGGTATACTCATAAGTAGAGTGGCTTGAGAGATGGTGTACTCAACAGTAGAGTAGCTTGGGGGAAAGCCCTTCAATCCTTTTGGAATGCTCGAGGGTGAGGGAAGTTTAGGTCTTCTAGGATGCTCCAAGGTTAGGATTTCTCGGTCCCCTTTCCTGTAGGAGTGAAAGGGTGTTTATAGAATTGGACCTTGTGTAACCTTCCTGGGGCCTTGTGGCTAATGTCGACTACCTTGGGTAGATCCGTTAAGCTGTCTCAACTGTTGTGTATGCGGTGCATATAGTCACCGTGACTGTTTAGAGACATTCTTTTCTTTGCTCGGACAATCCTAAAGGATGCTATATGGTAATTGTTTTTCAAGGAGATTTGTTGAGTCGCAACTGCCATCCTAAGATAATGCATAATCATGGGTAAAATTTTAGAATATTTGCTGAGTTGTCAGGACAATTTTCATAATTGCATTATGGCAAATTTTGGCTGCTTGCCTACGCTGTATTATCGAGGCTGTCGAAAGCTGCACAAGAGGGGCGACTAGGGGTACGGCACTGCGTGTAACGCTAATCACCCACTTCCTATTGGATAGTTCTAAGTCAACCCGCTTAGGTCAACCGTACTACTGTTAAGGCTTTTGAGTCAACAATCCATGTGATGGGCCGCCGTCCTTTAGGTTTCTCTCTTTTTGGTAGGCTAAACAGGCCACTACCACGCTTCCTAAGCCTCAACCTTAAGAAAACGTCTGCTATGTCGCAGCCACTCTTGTGGGTTGGGCTCTTGACCAGCTTACATTCTATCAGACCCATCAATATTATTGTAACTAGTAATTGTACTAAATCCATAAACACTTCAAAATGTTTCCTCAATGACAAATTCAAAATTAAAGATATTGGTTTCCTCAGATATTTTGTGGGAATAGTGGTAGCAAAGTCTTCAAAAGATATTCATATTTATCAATGAAAATATACTCTTGATATTTTGGTAGATTTAGAGACTGTTGGAACCAAGCCTGTCAAACTTTTCATGCGTCAAAATCTCAAGTTGAGCAAAGGAGGATTGTTCTTAACTGATGCTAGTGTTTATAGAAGATTAATTGGTTGTCTCACATATTTAGCATACCTGGCCAGATGTAATTATCACTCAAATATTAAGTCAATATATAAATAAACCAATCATACATTTGACTTCACACATTAGGTTCTGAGATATTTGAAGAAAGCTCCCGAGAAAGGGCTCCTATTCTTCGCATTCTCATCATTGAGTCTTAAGCCTTTCTGTAATTCTGATCAGGCATTGTGTCCAGATACTTACAAATCAATAACCAGTTATTATATACTTTTAGGAGAATCTCGTGTATGATAGAAGTCCAAGAAATAATTTGTTGTTTCTTGTTCTTCTACCGAAGCTAAATATTATGCCATAGCCATCACTTACTGCAAGCTAACCTAATTATGATACATTCTTACAGATTTTTACTTTGATCATCCTCATTTGGCATTACTCTTTTTTATGAGTAAACTAAGCATATTAAATTAAATTGTCATATAATCAAAGATAAAATACAGGAAGGAAAGATCAACACTGCTCACATGGTTACCAAACATAAATTACCCAGTATCTTCACAAAAGCGCCGCCATATGTGCTGGCTTTCATCTGGCTTATCCAAGATGTAAATAGTGGATACCTATTTTTCATCTTGGAGGATGTCACAAAAATGAAGAATTGAGCCAGAATAGGGCCAACTGCCAGCAGCCCAGTGATGAAATTTCCAAGAGGACAAAATTTTAAATTTCTACAGAATATTTCTTTGGTTTTGTTTTAATAACTGATTCCTTTTACTTCTGAATCAAAAGAGCATTTTTAGCCTACAAATTGTGATAATTAAAAGGATATTAATAATATATTTGGT
>JAODPA010151268.1:0-14952 GCA_025585075.1 Nepenthes mirabilis
TATTAAAAAATACATAAAAATTGGGTGGCATGGCAGATGGAGAGACTCAAATGCTGCTGTGATAATCTCAATATTACATGCAAGACCATGCCCACTGTCTGAGTTTCTCCAAAGAAAATACAGAAACCCATTAACAATCAAGAAACTGTCTGTTTCCCTTCAATCTTAAGAGAATGAATCATAGATGAAAAAAAAAAGGGGGGGATGTATTAGACTTTTTTTATGCAAAATAGAACAAGATGTATTAGACTTTTTTTTTTTCCTTGGGCAAAACATAACAAAATGGATTGAAAGATATTGGCCGATATACTATCAATACAACATATTAATACAACATATTACAATTTTGTCTCGATGTTAGAAAATATTTACATACACGGCCAATGATAGCTCATTCATGGATTGGATGCGAGCTTAGCTGACACATACTCAGTAAGCAAACGTGGTCAAAAGGAAAATGCAAGGCCATATCCACCCAATTCATGTACATGACCAAAAAGAGGCATTTAACTTCAGCAACAATTAGCAGGTAACAAAACCAAGCATTCAATTAAGGAAAACCCCAATAAAACCAAGTATTCCCTACCAAAGACATGGACAGGAAAAGCACATCAACCAAGGGGACAGCCAAACCTTGAAGGCTTCCCACCCAGGAACAATTATAGTCCTTTCAATGGATAAGCTCCAACATCCATCTAAGGGTAGAGTTAGATGTTAAAAAATGAATGTAATTTGCATCAAATGAATTAAATAATTATTTAATCTCTATTATTTATTTTTTAATTTTTAACCTTGACCTTTGGATAGACACGGAAACTTATTCACTAGAATGACTATAACAACACTCTTCCACCCGTCCTCAATAAATTTTGAGATAAATTCATTTTCCTAGGAACTTGGGATGTATTCATTAATTAGTTGCCTCCTTGAAACCTATAAATTTTATAAAATTTTACTTTACCAGTAACAGAATCTTTAATTTCCTTTACAAATATCATCTTGAACTTTTTCCTCTTCAGGTTTACCTGTTTGTAACAGCATAACCACAAAATGAATACCATCTTAAAGTAAAATTATTGCATTGACCCTGAAATGGAGTTTTTCTTTTTAAATAAAAAATACTGGCACTAATTGCATACTAACAGCATAACTGGGAAAAAAATATCTCATTGCATTGCTTGGCAAATAATTTCAAGTGATCAAGTTTTGGGCGAATCAATGAGCTTGCTGCATCCTCTCAGCACTAATTCGTTCATGATCAATGCAATAATATAGCTTCTAAAAAATAGATGCATACCAGATTGAACCAGATTGAAAGACTCAGGATGATGACTCTGTTATTGCCACAATGTAGCATCTAATGTACCGATGTAAATATCGGTCGATATGAATTGATATCAGGCCCCCACAATAAAGATATTTTCTGAAACAGTGAAAATATCATGATATGTTGTTGTATTATTGATATATTAGCCCATATGACCAATATATTGATTAGTGCAACCCTATCGATTCACAATTGTAGAAAAAAAAATCACAATATATTCGATACCAATACGTATAATCTGATACCAATATGGTCACAACCGATACCGATAATGATATTTTCATCCACGATCTGATGGCTTAGATGACAAAATCACCTCCCCACCTCTCCTACAGAATAGCAGGGATCAGTTAGCCGCCTAGATCAACTCTTAACTCTTCCTCAGTACATAAGACGATGTGCATTGTCTCAAAAACAATTGCCAAAACTGCACCAACAAGCAAATAGAGAAATGCTTTGAAAAACATTGCAGACTCTGTGAAGTAAGATTGTATAAAGAAGGAATCTACATAAAATCGAAGGGGTAATCAGTGTAGATGAATAAAGAGAATATATTCATCAAAATGAAGTTAGTTTTACAGCATTTAATCACCTTAAACCAATTTCAGGATGCACATATTCTCCATCTTACGCTAGACAGCCCAAGTAATACGATTGTTGCCCATGGATAAGTGTTTAGGCCTTGCAAGCTATTCTTAAGCTTGTCACATGTGAGATGTAGAATATGAAATCACATTCCCACCCACATTATAAATTAGAAATGTGAAAAACATCAGTACACATCATAAGGACCAAAGAACTTTTCTTTTCTATAGGGCAAGAATGAGGGACAAGAACTAACACTGTTGGCATTTCAAATGGTATCAAAGCCAAACCTAAGTGGAAGTGTGTAAAAACTAGGTGCAACATCGGGTGTGGGGACCACAATAGTGTTGGGTTTTTCGGTCACTCATTTGTGGGTGTCTCAACAAACGAAAAGTCATTGGAAGATTGTACAGGGTTCACGCAATGATTGGAGTGTTCGCGCACGGCGAAATGGCTGAAGGGCAGCCGGATTGCTGGGCCAAAGGACGACCAATCCGAGCCGAGGCAGAAGGGTGACCGGTCTGAGAGGGTGGACGGCGGCCGGACATCAAACTACATGGACAACCAAACTGCTGAGTCAGAGAGCCAACCAGACTGCTAAGTCAGAAGGGCAGCCAGACTGCGTATGCTGAAGGTCGGCCAACTACTAGTCCCAGTGGCCCACATTGTAAAAGCACGGGAAATGCGCTTCGGGCCAGATGTCATTATAAAACACACAAAGCATTTTAGGGTTGACAGACAAGAAACGGCGAAATACTTGTAAAATTAGATAGTAGATAGTGCTGCCGGAGACAAAAAAGAGAGAAAAAGTGAGGAGACTTTTGATCTATCCCAGGTTGGTTCATTACTAGTACTATATTTCGGGGGTTTGTACAACCGATTTTATATAATAGAATTTTTTCGGAGTTTATCCAGTGGTTTTTTCCTTGGTTGAAAAGGGTTTTCCATATTAAAAATCGTTGTGCATTATTGTGTTCTATGTGTTCACAATTTGGTGACTGACGGCCGACGGGGGGATTTATTCCGCTGCACTGGTTGTGTGTATCTGAGCCAGAATCCCCAACAAATAGAACCTGCAAGATCCATATCTAGATTCTTGCATAGACCCGAGAAGGATCTTTAAGCCCTAACAAGAAGTCAAGGATTTGAGTGGACGAGATTGCAGCACCCCTATTTTACATTACGGAGACAGAATGTGAGCTTAAGTTAGGAAGATGACAGGGGCTTACTAATAAAAACGAGATTTTTTTTTTTCCCCCTTCTGTTGGGCCTGAGTGAGAACAAGATTCCGAGAGAGCTTGATAGTTGGGCTAGTAACCTTCTCACAGAATTGGTTTATGTCTTGAAAGGTAGAAATTGGTTCAGCAGGAGTCAATATTTGATAAGGAAGCATAATTTCTTTCCATCTTCCGAATGGAGCAGCAAGCAAAGACCCTTTCCATGAGAAAATTTGATGAGAAGGAAGACACAATACCATTGGCTAACTAAAGGCAAGTGTGGATGAGATGGAGAACAATGCTTCCGAAGTTCAAAAAAAGACAACAAAGGTAGTGTTGCAGAATGTAATGAGATTCTGAAATTTGTGGGCATGTTTTCTGCATATAATGAAAAGACTACTATTAAACATTTTGAAGACATCAAGGCTAGGCAATTGGAGGTTGCTAAAGTGAATTATTTTCTAATAAATTAATGCTAGGCAGTCAGAGCATATCAATGTGAACTATAATAGGTTCTGGTTCAAAAATCAAGGATCAGGAGAGGACAGCGAACTTAAAAAACTTGAACAAAATGTGAATTATAAGGAATTGATTTTGTTTAGTTCTTGGGTTCGGGTTGCTTTGTTTTTAGTGCTAGTTTGAAGATTGAGGTCATAGTTTGATGCTTTGGTGTCTATTATGAATAAATTTCTCTTCCGTATCAACCCCACCCCCCAAAAGAAACATCAGTAAAATAGATTGAATTTTTTTCACTTAGGAAAATACATATGTATTACTAGCTGACAAATAGCTGGATTGTGAAAACAAATATTCGGCCAAGGAAGATGGCAACAGTTCAAGCAAACAAAAGGCTGGGACAGGCATAACTCTTCTACCAAATATAAAGAGATCGCAAACTAGAAGACTTCTTAATTCACCATTGATGAAACTTATCAGAATGAAATAGAAACTTGAGGCGGGGGGCATGGCATATCTGAGCAAATAAACACTGAAAAGTGGGTGACAGTTTGTACCTTTATGCTGAAGGAAACACTTGCTGATCCACGCAGTTGGAAGTAGCATTTTTCCCACAACAGGATGATATAATATGGCCACCTTAGGGCCAGGGCAATGGTGAACAAATGGGAGGCAAAGAGATATCTTCCATCCCCGGTACAAAGTTTATCAATATCCGATCATCATTTGATATTGCAACCTGAAGTCAGAAAAAGAATGGTTTGAGTAGACAGTCGATATTGCAGCCTGAAGCAACCAAACTCAAATGAGGCAGAACTTTTACTGTAAAGATAAATTAAAAAGCTCAACCAGATGAAAACAATTAAAAAACCAAAAAAGTACTTACCGTATCCCACACTATTTTAAGACCCCAAGCCTTCATGCCAGCATTGGATGTTTTCATCTTCAACATTCCATGTATTAAACACACATCATTCAAAGGCTCCCCAAATCCAATTAAGCGTTTGATCTCAGCTGATGCTAAAGCCCTACCTCTTTCCATTCCTAACAAAAGTACAACCTAAAAAAACCTAGCCACAGGCGCATCTGAAACCCCGTCCAAAATAAAATGGGAAAATATATGGGAGGAAAAAATTGCATTTTTTTACATTTATAAATATAAGAATTACAAGCACAATAGCAACATATGCAACCGCTCTGCAGTTTGTTACAATGTATTCATTACTGTTTGAGATTCAAAACTAGATACTCTCCATTAGGCTGCATTGATGGTGCATCGTAACCATATATGTCAAATACACTGTTGCTAGGACAAAAATCTTGCCCTTTCAGGGAGTGCCTAGGTGAAGCCCATGCATCTAAAATGTCACTAGTGGCTTCCGGGTTTAAGCTGAAAGAGGTTGGATTTTGTGGAGAGTTTACAGCAGGCTTTTTGTTGCTGGAATTAGCAGTTGTCAATGAAATGGTAGTTGACTGCTGCAGCAGTTGCTGTTGATTCTTCATGGGTGACTTGGGCCAAATGGCCTCTATTTCAGGTGTTGTCTGAACTAGATGAGGTGCCTCTGGTGGTGGATTCTGTCCTCCACCCTGCCAAAGCTTCCCATCCTTGTCAACAAAGTTTCTGATATATGCCTGCAGGGAATCACCCGTTACTCAAACTTCTGCATGGTAAACAAATTATTTAAATCTACAAATGTAGAGACGGTGCCTATACTACTACTCTTTCCTCCATGCAAGCGCCCCATCAAGACATATAAATCATTGGAAATGCTCAAGGTTGCAGTAGCACAGTTGATTAACAAATGTCACATATACTTCAAAAGCACAAATTGAGGCCAAGTGAAAAAAGGGTGGTCTAATGAACAAGGTTCAGTCTTTTACTGTCTTTTGTTGTTGAGTGGCATTTCACAAGCATTTCATAATTAAGTACCCCTCGTTCTTCTAAGAGAGCTTATTTTGTTGCAACTAGCATTCCAACTTGTTCAACCTTAGCCAAACTATACCATGATGCAGCAGAGACTTTAGTCAAGTAGGATGTGTGGATTTGACTTTTAGATCTGGGTCACATATTTCTATCCACATTTGAATTTGACCTCAGTAAGACAAAGTAGGCCACTACTGATCAAACGTACCGTAAGGATATACATTATTACATTATGCACTTCCTTCTCCTTAATGTTGCCAGAGTCAACAAAAAATGGGTTAGAAATCCACCAGCAACTAACCAGACTTACTGTCAAATATCCCCAAATAGATTGCATGTGCAAAGTGAATTTGATAATGGGAAATTTTTCCACAAGCAAATTTGGACAAGTATGGTTATGATCCAGGGAGATGACCAAATAGATAAACAAGAAAAAAATCTACAAATTTCAATGGAATTTGTTGCAGTATTATCTTTCCCATACCATTAAGATAAAATCTGCCATTGCACAAGACTCCCACAACATCGGGTCTTAAAAAAATTAAATATGCCCAGCTTTATCTATACATTACAAAGAAACTATTTTCATAGTTCGAATTTATGACCTTCATGTCAAAAAGTACTACTATATTGTAGTCAATTAAGATTGCTAAATTTACTCTATATGTATCTAGGCTTCAACAGGTTTCAACATATGATCAGACAATCTATTGTGGTTGGTTTAAATGTATCTAGGCTTTTGCAGGTTTACTTCCTAATTTTAAATTAGGAAGCATGGTTGGTTTATTTGGGGTAGCATACCAGTGTCTAATGCATAACCAATCCTAAACACTCCATGCATGTGCGGATATGTTTGAAATCTTTTGCAAAAATTTGGACATGATGGAGTACGCTGCAGATACACTAGGGAGACACTACAACGCATTCGGACACATTGTGGACATGTTTTGGTTTTGATCCATTTTCAGAGCAAAAAAGGATCTTTTAGAAAATTTTGTTTTAAGCTATTTAGTAAAACAATAAAGGGGAAGTGATAAGTCCAACTAAATAATCCAACCTTCACCCAATTTGATTTTTTTCCCCAAAAAATTGGACTTATATATGTCCAATTCAACAAATTTGGAACTATATTTCTAAAAAGTGAAGTAAGCAAATATATATTTTTGTCCTCAACTTCAGAAAATTAGATTTGAAATAAATTTCTATTTTAAAATCAAGATAGAAAAATAATTTTTTTATACTTGACATTTTACAAATGTTGTTTCAAATTTATTGAATTAGATTAATGTAATTTTAATTCGAAAAAAATAACAAAGTTGGATGAAAGTTGGATAATTTGGTTAGAAAAAAAGCATTTCCAGAAAAAATATCCAAAACATTTGCAATTTTTGGAGAACTAGCTATTTGAACCCACTACTTACAAAAATAGAGCGAGCACAGTCTTGTGGTGGTCTAAAGTTATTCCAACTAGAAATCTGTGTAAAAGAGACATGAAAAATGTTTTCGAGGGCTATTCCACACCAAGAAAATAGAGAGGAAGGGAAATCTTATGGTCCAAGAATCTGCCTAATTTCCTGGCTATACAGTTTTGGGAGCCTATTTAGTGTAACATAGAATTGTCTTATAATTATACTCCCCTCGTAATAAGAAATTGGCTTTTTGGTTAATATATCCCCAACATATCATGTTCTAATTTCTGAACAAATTTGTCATCATGTCTATGTCATGTTGCGTGTTGTATGTGCTTCTTAGCTTCTAAAGAAAAATGTACGCTCCGAACACACTACGTCAGCATTAAAATTTGACGAGGATAATCCTTTTCCTATAGTCAGCCACCCAGATTGAATGTCGTGGTCTTCACCAAAAAGCTCAATTCTCTTTCAGCCAAGGGCAAAATGCTCAATAATCCCATAAATATCATCAGGCTTTGCAGTTGACCCTGCATTCAATTGGCAAACAGATTCTAACACAGGTCCTGAAAGATAGCAGTGCAGAGTACTGCCTATCCACCACGTATAAAAATGGCATCCCTACTAAAGTTAACTTGCTATTGCATTATTAAGCACACTTGAAAGTTGACAAACAAAAAAAAATGAAAGCCATTTTAAATGTTCATAAAAAATGCACATTCCGTGTGATCAGAGAAAAGCAACAAACTAAAGAAAGCTACTAAAACACAAAGATAAGAAAAGAATTTGTCCTCTAAAAAAGGATCATATAGATGTATTACAATAAACAATGTGACAAGGGGAACAAAACATTAAAAGATGACTACACCCAATCTACGTTACTCACACATGACCAAGAAAGCAGACAGACAGGATCTAACAAGCCAACATAAGCGGCACAGATGAGCACGTAAGATTTGTTTCATAAGGAGGTTCCTCAGCTATAATTACATCTGTGTCAATGTTGGCATGAATTAAATGACCATCAGTACTGCAACCAACAGTTCCTTTTATACCCATCAAGCAGTGTTCCTTAACCACAATGACAAACAACATATAGTTCAAATGATGAATAGCAACAATAGGGAAGCCAGAAAACAACATAATGCAACAGCTGAAACATTAAAAATATAGATACAATTCACAACCAACCTTAGAATGCTGAAGAAGAGTATGAGAATCATGACACAATGTGGGAGTTGCAGTATGCTTGTTTGTCTTCACCCAACAAATATCCTCACACCTTCTAAATCCCCACTGCTTGCAGGTGACAACACAATGAATAATGCAAAACACAATATAATCTAATAGCTCTCTCTTTGACCCTTTTTCTGAGGAATGAGGGAGGATACTAATCTCAGCTAAAGCCCCAAATCAAAATGCAGCATGTGAATGGAATTCTACGACCAAAGTGCACCAAAGGATCTCACACGTGGATAAAAATATCAGTATCGATATCATTCGAAGATATCGAGCAATATGTATCGGTATCAAATATATTACAAAAAAAAGATATTGAAAATCGTAAGCAAATAGAACCATATTTGTTGAAATTTTAAATATCTACCGATATATCACAATATATTGCCGATACAGAAATATATTATAATATTATCGTGATATCAAAAAATATCCATATCAATGGGCCCCAACATTGTCCATCAATGATGTCACTCTTTTAAAGGAAGCTTGAATTGCTTACCTTTTTAAGACATTGACGACCCTGTTCAAGATTCATGCCATCGTTAACCCAGAGAAATATGAAAGCAGTGTCTGCTATTGCCTGTGAAGATAAAGACAATACTGAATATATATATATATATATATGCGATCCTGATGACAAACTAGCCCTGAAGGAAACAAGCCCAATCATAGTGTAATATGCTTGGAAATCAAGAAATATAATAAGGAAACTGATTATGCTAGTATACTCGTTTCTTAATCAAAAAAGACTAAATTTTCTAAAATCATAACAATAAAATATATCTAATATTACAAAAATAATAAAAACCTAAAATTAACTAAATTTCAATAATTTCATAAAATTAATGCATTGATCCCTAAGAATCCAAGGTTCCAACTATTTTTCTTCATGCATGATCATAGGCTTCTTCAATCTCATCAGCAATGAACCACAGATATTCCATGGCCATATGTGGAGAAAGCCAAAAGAACTCATCAGGAATTAAAAATTCGCTGTTGAGCATCCTTGATGTGCTGGCTGAATAAATTATCGAATTCCAATTTGTTCAACTTCATTCTTAACTTCGAGAATATATGCAGCATGATTGGAGGAGTGCCTTGGTAATCGAATTTGGCAAGCCAACATGGGTATTTGAAAATATCTCATTAATTCTCAAGTTGGAATCATCAAACATAATATCCAATCGTGCCAAGGCTGTCAAAAAACCTATCCACGACATTTTCTTGCCACCCTAAAATCCTGCCAATCTCATTGACAAACTGTTCATGGGGAGAAGGTGGAACAAGATGGGGTCAGTTGTTTTTCTATTTTTTCTTTAAAAATGGTGGTTAAGGCCAATTCACCAAGACCAAAGGCCCAAAAGAAAAACTCTTTTCTCTGCATCATGAAGTGGAGAGGACAGGGGGACTTGGGACACAGGCAAAAAATTGAGTTGATCATCTGTGTCCGTAAGGAGAGGGTAGTTTTAGCTGGTGGTGCTAGACTTTGGGATTTGTGAATCACAAGTTTGGCGACTAGGGTTTTTCTCAGTGAGTTTTGGGTTGCGTGATAGTTATTTTGGCTGTGAGTTGGTGTGAAATGTCTGTAAAGCGCAAGTGTGGTTTCAATGGTGGGATACTGCAGGATTTGGGACTTCTGAGAGCGCGCTTTGCAGCTAGGGTCTTTTTCAATAAGTTTTGAATTAAGAGGGGAGAGCTGTTAAGGTAAACCTAAAAGTTAGGCCCTAACATGAACCCTACGGTCTAAATTAAATCATGAAAATGTTTCCAATATTCAGCGGCTTGATTGAACCAAGCCACCATTTCAGATTTAAAGGGTCCAAATTACATACTCTACAATTAAATGACCATTTAATCTAGATCCTTCAATTTTCATGGTTTAAATCTGGACCATAAGGTTCACTTTAGAGCCTTATTTTGAGTTCACCATAACAGGTCTCTTTGATACTAATGATGTTAGGCGAAGCAGTGATGGCGCAAGGTTGCTGTCCGGTGGCTTGAGTGTGCAGCAAAGGTGCCATGGGACAGGAAACCGTGTGGATTATAGTACACCATGGTCAACACCACAAACTGATGATGGCAACAAGAAGGCTAGGACAAACCCAAAGTATCGCTTTTGATTAATTCGCCTTGTTAACAAAGTAACAGGTAATGAGCCACAAAAGGACAAATCCAGCTTCACTAAATTCCCACTAATTCAACACAGCATTGAAAAAGTGCATCAGAGGCCTACTTATAAGGGAATAGCACTTGTAAAACAAAGACACTAATAAGGAAACCCCAATTATGCTATGATACTAGTTTCTTAATCATAAATGACAAAAATAAAAATAAAAAAAAAACTTATAAAATAGATAATCAAAACCAATCGAAATAGGAAAATGTCTAAACTCATCTAAATTGCAACATCTTACAATAAACAAATTGACATCTCAATGCTCCAAAATACCAGTTATTTCTTTTGTGCGCATTCCTCAGAAGAGCTTTCTTACAAAAGGTCAGTCAACAGTTTTGGCACAAGGTAATAATATAAATTTTGCTCTCGCTTTTAGATAGAAAGAAAAAGATAAAACTGGTAATTAATATCCACAGTATGGAATGCCGAATTACAATCATAATTTATGACCTAGTGTATCTTGAAGTCAGTATTTCCTCATTGATTAGTATGTTATGCAAAGAAATGCCATCATATATTATGTAGAACACCATATGCCACAAAAATTACCACTTTTTGAGGGGATAATACCAATAACATTCGCAGCTTCTCTCTCTCTCTCTCTCTCTCTTTATTTTTTTATTTTCTTCACATTTATTATAGTACCAATTTCATACTAGGTAAAATATCATGTTGACCACTATCTAAGCCATATGATCATGTACATTTGGCGTACTTTTTTCTGTAACATAAAATTGGTACTAAAATAAAAATTAAGATATACCAAAAAAATGAAAATTGAGAATAAACTTGGGAAAAAGAGAAAGCATGAGAATATTTACAAAAAAAAAAATTGCCAGAACGCAATCACCAAAAGATTACCTCAATCTCTAAGTTCATTATTTCTTCAAATGTCCAGTACTCTATGTGGTCAGTAACACCAGGAGCTTGATGAATATATTCCTCCCATGGTGGATCAACCAGAATGACATTAAACTTGGTCCCAAACAGCTCTGGAGACAGCACAAAGTCGCGCAAGTCACATTGATAGTACATAGGAGGAGAAACAGATTAGGCCACAATCTCATCCTTCTTTTGTATAAGCTCTCGTAGCTTCAGATAATCCTCCACGTAGGTAAGCTCCAGCTCTCTTACAAAATTCTGGGGCCTCGTGCCAGTGTCAACAAAGTTCTGTGAGAAATCATTCTGCTCTCCTCTGGATGGAGCCTTAACTAGAGGTCGATCACTTTTAGGAGGGACCCAACCCCCAAAGCCTTCGTCGTCCAGCTGTCCATGACCAACTGGTACCATGACATTGAATTCAGGACCAGATGCATGAAGAGGCACACCCCTTCCAGGGCCTGGTTGATTGAAATACATTATCGGGTTTGCTGAAGTCCCCACATTAGGTGGAAATATCTGTCCTGGTGGCCCGTGAGGCAACATATTCAAATCTACACTTCAAGGTCCAGGCCAAACAACGGGAGGAGAATATGGCGGAATAAAAACACCAAGGGGAATTGGTGGGCCTGGAGCAGTTGAATTATGGTTCAGTGGTTTGATTGCTCCAAGTGATGGCATTCCAAGAGGTCCGAAAGCAATCCCGTTAACATGACTGGGATGCTGATCTGCTGATTGTCTCTTCCAGAAGGCCTGACTCTATTCCCTTTGCCACTCCATCCCCCTTTAACACCACCTTGCTGGCCCACCATCCCAGAGGAGCCTGGCTGAGAACCACTGCTGGAACCTTTACCACCAGAAGGATGTCCAGATTCTTTCTGGCCTCTTGATTTCCCTCCCTGACTGTCAGCATCATCCCTTCATGCATTTTGATCTTGTACAAGTGCGTACCTTCATCTGTATATCTCCCTTTGGAGTTATCAACAGTTAGTGCAGATCCATATGCACCAGTTCCCAGCCAGTTGTCTCGTGGAGTTGCCCATTCATTTGGGTTGCTGATTTCAAGTCCAATTGCTGGACTTCATTTCCCCTAGCAAAAGCAGATCCCAGTTCTACTCCTCCAAAATCAATGGACTTAGGCTGTATCTCTTTAGCATCATAATTTTTTGTTGAAATTCCAAAGTTTGAAGAGGTTTTAACAGCTTCACTTCTTTCATCTTTCCTATTCACAGATCAACCTAAAAGCCTTTCATTGTCCATCCGACCATGACCATGTCTCAGCAACTCCCATTTTCACTCACAATCATAAGGCAAGTCTCCATCCTTGCCATTGCTATTAGGTTGCCTTCGTTTCCAGTTCTCCCTGGACGCATCTATATCCCTGTTTCTGTCACTCCAGCTATCAACTCTGCTTGTAACTCTTCCGTACCTACATCCATCCTTTTCTAGCTCCTTATGCTTCACACTGCTGCTATCAAATTCCATCTCATGATTCACTAAGTCATGGTGATGTTCAGGGGTCTTGGACTTTCTAGTGTGCCCTACTTCTCTTCCATTTTTGTCCCCCGTCCACATGTTACCATCCTCTTCGAGATGAAATGACCTTTTTTAAGTTTCTGCAGCATCTCGACTAGTAGTTATGTGCTCTCTACCATTCTCCATTTTCTTCCCACCTGGTATTTCTTCATGATTCAGAGGACTGGCCTCATCATCTTCTTCTACGACATCAGACCTGCTTCTGCTCTTAGTCATCTCAGCATCAACTCCTCTCTGTTCCCTGCTGTAGATTTACCCTTGTCACACTTAGATTCTGAACCTCCACCTTTTCCACCAGTAATTTCAAGTCTAGAAGAATTTCTCTCACGAGTACTCTCATGCTTGAAACCAGATCCTTTCCCACTTCTCATCTCTCTTTTATCTAAATAACTACCAACCTCAGTTTTCTTGACAGCGTCAGATTCATCCCATCTTCTTCTTGGGTTCCTTCCCTGCTCGGAAGAACCATGGCCCTTCTCTCAATTGCCTTCCCTCCTCTCAGAAAACCAGGAGTCTTTATCTGTTGCCTTTTCATACTCCACTTCTTGAGACCCTTCCTCTTTGCCTTTGCTTCTGCTCTGGGAGCCCTCATGATCAGAAAACTTTGAAGTTGATTTCCTTGACAAATTCTTTTCACTCTCATCCATTCGACTATGACCAGTCCCAGGCTTATCTCCACCATCATGCTTGGTCTCAAATTCCCCATCCTGATACAGTTGCTCAATTTCTCCAGTGTACTCTCCTCCGGTTTCTTCTTAACTTGCTTGGAGCACAACTCCTTGGAATCATCTTCATCACTATCCCCTCTACTTGATCCACCTGGTTGCTTTCGGAAGTCATTTCTATTTGCAGAGCTCTTACTCCTTTCACAACCATCCCATCCATTATTCGCTTCTCCATTGCCAGATTTTCTCAACTTGCTTGACTTGTGCTTCCTCTTCACATTTCTTTCCCATTCTTCATCATCACCAGTCTTATTGCCCTTGATATCTGAAACCTCATCTATGTCCCATTTCATATTACTCTGACTTTTCTGCTGAAGTCACTAGCATAAACTACTGAACCATGTGCTAGTTCCTTTTAGATAATTTATCTATGTTGTACACCAGATTGCGTTGCATAATACATTGACCAGATATCTGAAACCTCCTCTATGTCCCCTTTCATATAACTTTGACTTCTTTCCACAGAATCCGTTACCATAAACTACTAAATCATATGCTAGTTCCATTTAGATAATTTATCTATGTTTTACGCCAGATTGCCTTGCATAATACATTGACAAAATCAATCCCCCGTGATATCAAAAAACCAAAAATCTGAGAAACAACACAGAATTACAAAGAAACTGGAATTTCTCCTAAACAACTAGAACATTAATATCTACATTCCTTGTCCCGTTATTCACTGGGATCAATTTTATCTACAAAATTAATAAGAAGAAAAAAAAAAACTTACATATAATAGCAGATTTGTACATTAAGACTACACCATCAATTGTTCAATAATTACTGAACTTAAACAAATCCTCATCGCATAGCATCAAAGACAATGCAGTATAAAGACCATTACCACACGATTACTTTAAAGACCTGCATTACATTGCATAACATCCTTTGAACAAAATATAAAGAAAATCGCACTTCACAGTCGTGATAATTGCAGTCCCAGTCAAACAGATAAACCCAGGAAGAAGTAAAATTTTATATAAAGAGAGAGAGGCAGAACGAAGACATCAGTGATGGCTAATGGCAACCATTACAACCACACCCAAGAAAGATTCCATGCGCAGCTTAAACAAACGGTTACAGACAAATTGTTGTTTTAACATGGATAAGGGAACAATTAACTGGAATAGAGAAAGCGGGGGGAAGGCATAATTGAAGTCAGATAAACAGCTTCCACAGCAATAACTTCAAGCAAAAACAACAATATGGACTATAACTTCGCGATAAAAACAACTACTTGAACTTAGGAACTTGCATAACTTTTCTTTTCCACGAAAACTGTAACTATGAACTGAATTGAAACTTCCATTCCGTCAGAGACGTACGTTGCCTATATTTCATCCAGCTGTGGTGGTGGAGTGGAGTTGAGAGAGAGAACCTGGGAATTGACTAGTGGAAGGCGAGGGAAGACCGTGAAACAACTGTTAGGTTTACGAAGGAAGACGAATGAGTTCATAAATATTTTTAAAATTT
>JAODPA010151279.1:0-14952 GCA_025585075.1 Nepenthes mirabilis
ATTTATTTCTATAATTTTTATGTCATCATACTTATTTTTGGAATGATACTAGGCCTAATAATTCTTGATTATAAAAACAAGCAAGATGGATATATACTTGTTAACTCTTGATCATTTCAAAATCTGAAACTCGAATTGATCTACATCTCAAAATGTGATCAGATGAAAATAATATAATTCATCTGATATTGAATTTTTACCAATAGGTTTGTGATCCTCATTGACTCCATGGAAGGGGAAACAAAATCTTATTCATCTAATTACCTCTATTACTGTTTGCTTATACGACTTGAGTGGATGGTTCTTGTTTTGATTAGATCCATGCTAGTTTATATTATATGCAAGTAATTTTGTACTCGTATCTTTATTTTTTCTGTAGCATCATTCTTCCATATATCATCCACAAGTTAGCTATATTGAGACACTTCAATGGTTCTAGCATTTGTTGCACTCCTTGACAAACTCGATAGAGTTTTACCTTATGATTGGCCAATAGTTTCCATGACTTATTATCTTGAATGTGAGACTCTTGTCTCCCATGTGTGCCCCATAAAATACCAAAGTGCACTTCTTTGGGTATATAGTTGACATCTACCAAGGTCATTCAGCACATGTATGAATAGTAACTCCTACAGTATAATGATCCATATATTATCATATACCAGCTTGCCACCTTTGCCACTCAATTGGCTTTCATATGGTCATTTGGTAGTTTATCGGATTGAATGTACTCCAAGTAAGGATTCATTCGAGTCATCTTGTTGGATACTTGCAGAACTTCATGATACTCCTCGATGTCAAGTCTCTATAGAATCTTTAGCATATCCCAGTTGAACTGCTCAGGGCTCCTTGTGTAAGGTACCCATTTTTGAAATATAATAAAGATGAATAATTAAGTTAAAATAAGTGAATCGAGGTCAAAGGACATAGGAGGAATCGGATTGAAAAGCCCAAAGATTCAAAATTGGCAAAATTAGGAACCGAAGTTGTAAATTATGAAATATTAATCCGTAAATAAGATTTTAAGTTTTAAATTGTTTGAGACATTTGTCTAATTGGCATATTCCGTGACCATATGTATTATTGTATCGATGTCGGGTTGTGGGTTGTTAGTTCAAAGTCCATTCGGTCAGCCCTCCAGTCGCTCGAGCCCATCCAAAGCCTGCCCGCTCGCCACGAGCTCGTTTCCCGCTCGAGCGCAAAAAACAGAATGGTGGTCGCTCACCTGTTGCTCGCTAGCCGCTCGAGCCGAAAAAACAGTAGGGTGCCTGCTCGCTGCTTGCCCTCTGGCCGCTTGAGCGCCGGTGCAACAGGCAGAATTTTTGAACGCATTTTTGGCTCTACTATAAATTCATACCTTATTTTCTTGAAACCCTAAGCACGCCACAGCCTTTGTTGACATCTGGTGAAGTCATTAAATTTAAGAAGAAAGCCTTACATGCTTCATTGATTTAGCTTATCTTGAAAAAATCAAAAGACATTACTTTGAGCTTCATGATTTAAAGAGTTTTCTCACCATTTTTCCTTTTCCATTTCCATTCAAACTTTCATCCTTCCACCTTCGTTAGAGACGTTGGTTCGTGAAGAAGGAGATCCGATTGTGGTTGACAATTCAAGTGGCAGAGAGGGAAGATTGACGTGAAGACCGGAAGATGTCCGGTTCCGTTGCCGCGGGCAAATCCAAAGAGTTCCTTGGTAGGGATCACGTGACGGGAGTAAGTCGACTAGGTCAGCGCGTCGTTACCACCCGGTCTGTAAGTTGATTTTCATAGTGCTTTACTTCCCTAGCCGTTGAAGCCTGGAGTGTTTTTCTCGATTACCGTGGGTATCGAGTTTTCACTTCGTCACCAAAAAATCACGTCTTTATTATTATTGTTCATCGGTATTTAGATTGTGCATGCTTGTTATCTCATTTGCATCTAATATTAAATATCTTTTACGTGTATTAGATATTTATAATTTTTGCTTCTGCTAATATTTATCGGGGTCGAAACTTGATTGTTCACGAAAGCACCAAAAAGTGCTTTTTCATAAATTACAATAGTCGTGACTTATTAAGCTTATATAATAAAAATTAGGGTTCAAAGATATGAACAATTTTGTTAGAAGTGTCAAAACGGATCACAGACGGCGCAAAAACGAAGTAGACTTGCTACAGGCTTGACGCGGGCCTAACCCGCACTTGACCCATGCTTGACCAGCCCCTAAGGTGCCACCCGGGTGTGAAAAACAAAATGCGTTACCCAAGGAGTGCCCAAGGCTCGCTTGGGGCATGCTTAACAGAATTGCTCGCCTGATAAATGCCCAATGGGCGCTCGGGCAAGTCCCTTTGGGTGTCTTGGTACCCGAAGAGTGCTCAAGCGGCTCATTGTATTTTGCCCATTATGTTTTTATGTGGAGAAGAAAGAGAGGGAGAGAGAGAGAGAGAGGACACAGAAAAGACAGAGAGAAGGAGCAAACGAAGGTCTTCAAGTCCGATTCTGGTTTCAAGCTAGTTAGAAAAATCATAGATTGGGTCAAGACAAGCGCATCCATATCCTTTTCTTTTGTTCTTTTTTATTTTTGTTCTATTCCCTTCAGGTATTATTGTCTCGATACCCGACCCATGTATATATTTATGATACCCATACCTTGATTATCCATATATATGAATTTCATGTCCTAATTTGTGGATTTCGACCGGTTTTCATATTAAAACCTTAACCCCGCGCTCGGGTGGATTCGGCCTCTAATATTTGGGGCTTTTGCATAAATTGGATCTAGAATATTATTACCCAAATCCTTTATATGTTAATTTACCAATTTGATGCCCAATTTGATGGATTTATGTAAAAATCCATTCACCAGAACCTTAAGATGTGCCCGGACTTTGTTTAAACTTTAATTTTGAATTATATGCATAAATTAGCTTGAGATTATGATTATCCATATCTTGAATTTGGCAATTTACCCATTAGATGTCTGAATTTCTGAGAATCATCCGATATGCACAACCAGATACTGTTCACGCACAGGTACTGTTCACCTGAGCTACTTTGGTAAATTTTGCATAAATTCCGCATTACTTAATTATTAATTAAGTTGCATATATTTTTATATATGTTTAAATGTGTGATCCAAAAAATATTGTTCTTAAGAAGTCGTGAAAATAATCATTATTCGGATGCCCTAAAGTTAAATTAGGCTCACGGTGGTAAGCGTTTCCCCCTTTCCTATGCTAAATGATGCTTATGCATATAAGTTAACTATGTAAAGATTTAAACCCATAAGAAATATGAAAATTGCATAACGTATGGAGGGAATGCCACAATTTGATATATGATTGATTTGTTCTTCTAGAGTAAGAACTATGTGAAAGAAGTTTGGTAGACCTTCCCTTAAAGAATGAGAAATCCTAAAACTAGGACTACGAATTTATATTTAGAGGGTAGTACCCCCTGACATGCCATTGATATTATAGTGGAAACTCAATGATTACCCTGGCCGCGTATCCTAGCCACTTATTGGAGCGGGTGATGTCCTTAGCAGACCTTAGAATACTATTGTGGAAGGACGAGGATTGCCCCTAGGCCCTAAGGATACATGTGGGGGTATATGTGATTTATTTGGCCCATTTCTTGATAGATAATAGGAGTGTATGACCTTATATTATGAGTTATCATAATCCTCTTCTCGTTCTTCTGCACCTTTAGCTAGTAAGGCTTATTGGTCCTTATCCGTAAATATAAGTAATTAAACATAATTTACACCCCAAAAAGAAGAAGAATAAAATTTGAAAAGTTAATTGTATTCTAAAGGCATATTTGATCACGTCTTATGTTTACGCATCTTCGTTATACTTTTACATCCCTCTTCTATTTTATTTTACTTATATTGTTTATCGTCTTAATTACAATACACTTATTAAGTTTTTGGCTCACCCTTACTTCTCAGTGTCTCCAGATTAGTATAGGTCTGTTATACTCGATGGGATAAAGTGGAGACTAAAAGCGGACTAGGCTCTAGATTTGGAAGATCCTATCGAAGACTTATATTTTGTGGTTTTGCTTATGTTATGGATAATTATATATATTTGTATTTCAATTGGGCTTATTAATGTATATTGTACATAAGGTTGATGATTAGATAGTTTATATTTTCGCTGTATTTGGATTTACTTATACTTTCGTAAATTATTATGGTTTGTAACAAGTACCTAATGGCATCTCTCTTTGACCAATACTTATACTTCCACTCCGCTGTCTATTTAATATGATGCCCCACCATGGTGAAAGGTCTCATAAGGTAGTGTTGTATTGACGGGAGTCTCCATAAATTCTTCTATGGTTTGCTCTATTGAGCTTGAGGTCATCGCTTTGATGATAAAGTTTGCCAAAGTGTTGTCCTTCACTAAGGGTCAGGTTTAGAACTATATGTCAAACTTACTCAATTGGATAGACCACTTGATTAATTGTCGAAATACTTCTGGATTTTGAATGATTCTTCTTAGAGATTAGTCATTATAAGCACTATCTTGTGAGCCTAAGAATAGGACTAGAGTTTTCATATTGTGAATACCAAGTCCAGCATGGTCTTCTTGATCTAATTATACCTAGTTTCTAGTTTAATATGTATTTTCCTAGCTGTATATTGGCCTTTTGACCCCTGATTTACCTCTAACTAGGACGACGTTTGAGGCCACGTCTAATATGGACAAATGCAAGTATAGTTTTCCCCCCTATCAAGGATGGGTCAGTGGAGATGATTGTGCTAGGTATTTATTCAAATCTTGAAAGACTTGTTGACATTCATTTGTTTGTCAGAATCTGTGACGGACCGGACGTATTCTACCACATACGGCCGCCGTCAAACCTAACCTTTCGAACGTATACGGTATAATTACGAACATTTTGGATAACTAGGTGGACATAAAATTTCTTTCTTTTCTTCTATTTTTATCTTAGATTTTGCATACACAGGATCGCTTAATACTGAACTCCTTGAGTTGGCCATCAAAGTTTATGCTCCTACCTGACCGGCCAGCGTTAAGGTCGGTCGGATACGAAGACCTTGACATGAGTTGAGATGCTACTAAGAATGTCAAACTTCATTTTCCCATATAGTAATACGGAAACATACTAATATCCATTAATTTTATAATGGAAATGCTTTACAAATCTTTCCCAAAATATTAAAAGTGAATCCATCAATTCCCTTGCTCCTTCACCGATCAACTTTGGCCAGCTACGCTGTCTAGCTACCCCGTAAGACTCTATTCAATTTCATTCTCCATAAGCTTCTCATCATCTGAAAAACAGAATGAGTAAGCTACAAAGCCCAGTCAGGTACCCGCATGCAAAAAACATTAACATATATATATATATCAGATCAAACTAGTAGACTATAACATAAGTTGAGCATGCGAGTAAGAAATTCACTATATTGTTTCTTCTTTAAGTTCAGAAATCTTCGTTCTTATTCTTAGTGTCTTGTCTTTAATATCGTAAGATTCATAAAACCATGTAGAATACTTATCATCTTTAGGGACCGGACGGGAGCGGACAACATCGAGGAAGGGTTGTGTGCTACCCCACAACCTAAGGCCATATCCTCCTGTTATACTCCCAGAGGCGGGCGGTAATACCTTTCACTCAGTATACGGGACCGTAGTCTATAAGCCTTTGACACCAGAAATTCCTTCGTGGCCCATGGGCAGTCCTCGAGTGTCACTCAAATATCCTTCGTCCAATTTTAACAGCAAGCTTAACGGAAACTCAGAACAAAGTTCATATAGTTCGATGGCCATCTATCGTATTTCAAAAGTCGAATAATATAGAGTTCCACTTGCTGTCCGAATTACATACATTTTTCCTTGTTCTTATAGCTTTCGTTCTTAACTTCAACAACTGAAGTCCGTATGGCATTAATAGCCTTTCCTTTAACGTCTTAAAATCGAAGATCTTTTATCAAAGTAATAGAGGTCTCATTTATCAAAAACCAGAGGTCTTATATAAAAAATCGGAGGTCATTTATCAAAAGTCGAAGATCCTTTTAACAAAACCCGGAGGTCTTTTCAACAAAAGTCGGAGGTCATTTTACGCATGTTATATTCAGATATCTTAAAAATCTGTTCGTGGCCAGATTTCATGCAAGTAAGTAAGGTTAATCAGAGATTTTTATGAAAACACATAACAGAGCTCCTTTTAAATATGACGTTAACAGAAATTCTTTCTTGATTCAGACGATCAGAGCAAATATCATGGCATACCTTAACATAAGTTCATAAAAAATTAGGTATACTTGCAGTATAAATATGAACTGAGAAAAGATGAGTACGCTTACATTAAATCATGAATTTAAAAACAGGGGATACACTTGCCTGAATCTCTTTACTTCGGTTTGGAATTATGGGTTCTTTTACTAAGAAGCTCGGCCGAGAGCCTCCTCCTAACCTTTTTCCTTACACTCTCTAATTCTTATTTATAGGCCTTTGGTCTGGCGATAGTAAATAGGGCAGGTCAATCACTCGGGGGTGGTTGAAGGTCGGTTACCTACTTAGGCATAGTCATCCTAACTTTACATTTTGTAAGGGCTCCCTCGTTATTTTCGGTCAACTAGCATTGACCGGATATATTCCCTTTCACGACTTTCTCTTGTCTCAATGCTTTCGGCCTCTACCTTGGCACCGGTCAACAACTACCTCGATTCGCCTTTAATTCTTTTAATTATTTTTTCATCATTTTCGATCAACTATCGTTGACCGGATTAAGTTCCTTTTTTGCGTTTCGGTCAACTGGCATTGACCGGATTAACTTTACCTTTAATATTTTTCGATCAACTGGCGTTGACCGGATTACTTTCATTTACACTTGTAAGGGCTCATTCATATTTTTGGCCACAGAAGAATTTGGTCTATATATTTTTTTGATGATAAAAGGTCTCCAAAAATTGGTACATTACAGAATCCATTCTTCTTGGTTCCTTTTAAGGCTTTCAAAAATGATTGATATTTCTAAGCAAGTTTTACTATGAATCGAGACAATGTTGCCAACTGCCCATTAAGTCTCTGGATATCCTTTATCAACCTAAGTAGTTCCATATCCACGACGGTCTTTATTTTCTCCAGGTTAGCTTCTATACCGCACAGAGAAAATATGAAATCCATAAACTTACCCAAAGTGACTCTAAATACACATTTGGTCGAGTTTAGCTTCATTTGGTAAGTCCAAAGTATTTCAAGCATCTCTGTAAGATTTTTGACGCGGGTGCCTAGTATTTAACGTATGTCCATCTAGACCTCAATGTTGCAACCAATCTGCTACTCGAGCATTTTATTCATGAGGCTTTGATATATAGCAATAGTGTTTTATAAGCTAAAAGGCATTACATTGTAGCATTGATTCCTTAATCTGTCATTAATGAAGTTATCTTTTCATCTTTTGAGTTTATCTAGATGTAGTTATACCCTGAATAGGAACCTATAAATTTTCACAATCGATGACCCCACATAAAGTCTATTAATTGATATATATTCTTAGGATTGGTAAACTACCTTTGGGACATATTTCATTTACGTATTTGAAGTTGACACATATCCTCAATTTCCTATTACTCTTATTTGCCAAGTTAATGTTGGACAGCCAATTCACGTATTTAACTTCTCAGATAAATCTTGTGCCAGTTAACTTTTTTACCTATTCACGTATGGCCACTAGCCCCTCTTTTGAAAAATTATATCCTTTACCATACAGGCTTATGCCCTAGATGATTCTCAACTTGTGAATCACTATATCTACCTGGATTCCTAGCATGTTAATTGGCATCCAAGTGAAAATGTCTAAGTTATTCCATTGGAAGTTTGTTAGTCTCTATCTCGAATCCAGCTCTAAGGCTACGCCAATCTACACGTAATTGTCCAAATTCTTTGGATCTAATGGAACTTTAACTTGTATTTTGCCAGGCTAACCATGATGTAAAGATGTTTTGTTTCTAACATCAAATTTGTCGATCAGTATAGGGGGAACTATGCTATTGGTGCATGTTAAATAATAACTTTTTCATACTCTATTCTAAACTTTATTTTTAGGTATGGGATAAAGATAACTACCCTGAATGTAGTCAAACATGTCCAGCCCAAGATAGCATTATAATTCGATAGTAGATCAACTACCAAGAAAGTTAAATTGTGACGGAACAGATATATTTTTTTTCCTCAAAATGATTCCGTCAGTCAGGACAGAAATAAACAGCCTATACCGTAACTCAGAACATGCATACAACAATCATAATACACAAACACAGGATCACAGATACCATCTAGGACCCATATAAGATATCTATAGAAATATACAGCGGAAGCCGATCTAAAAATCTGCCAAAGTATTCATATTCATACCCAAAAACTCATTCATGCATACATAGGTGTAATGGTCCAATTACAATTGGGTATATATATTCTATCAAGACTGCTTCCTCCGTGATAATTCTAAAAGTACTTTAAATCTTCAAGAATCCTTTAGATTGAGCTCTAGTCTTTCTTGTCAGGCACAACTCTACAGTCTTTTCTGGAGAAAAAAATAATAAAATAGTGAGCCGATGCCCAATAAGATACATGCAGGTATGCAGTAAAATATATATGCAGAACATAACTCAATAAAACAGATACCGTTGAATATGAAGAAATAAATGTCATAAGGAAGTAGAATCACGATACAGACGTAAAATAAAAATGATCAAGTTTTGAATATCAGAAATCATTGTACTTATATTTCAAAAAGTAGAAGTCGGTCTTACCTTCATATTTTATAGAAATCTCATCTTTATCAGTAAAAGACCCTACTAGTAGACACTATTAGTAGAGGGGTGAATAATCGAGGATAGATTGTGTACATTTTCTCATAATCAACGATAATAAACAGAACAGAATGGATGATCCCACCTCACGAGATCCTTCCTCAATCCAAGGGGGCGGTGGCCAGAACAGAATAGACGCTACCCTCCTATTATAACACCCTGAGGAGGGGCAGACCAAATATAACTCCATGGACAAAGTTATCATTAATTACTATCATAATATTCTAAGACATACCAGAGAACCTAACCTGACTGCATATCAGTCCTAGGTCCATAATAACATAACAGAAATATTTTCTTCTTATCGTTTACTGAAAGCCATTTTCAGTATCAGTCAAAAACATTATTATTAATCCTTCAGAGATTGTGTACAGATATCTTAAAGCCGGTTCAAAATTTATATACTTCAAGCCGATTTTGAATCATAGAACTTAGTTCAAAAATCATATACTTTAAGCCAATTTTCAAATCACAGTACTTAGTTTAAAAATCATATACTTTAAGCTGGTTTCAAATTAATGTGCCAGGCTGGTCTTAATTTCACATGCAAAGGGGACCGAACTTGATTTCATATGCAAGGGTAGAACTGAACTCGATTTCATGCTCAAAGGAGGTTGATCTCGTTTTCACCATGCAGGGGTGGCCAGTTTCTTTTTTATACAAGGGAAGGTCGAACTCAATTTTTCATCAAGGGAAAGCCGAACTTGATCATTCATTAAGGAAAGGCCAAACCTCTTTTATGCTCATGGGGAAGGCCGAACTTGATTATGCATTAAGGGAAGGCTGAACTGGATTTTTCATCAAGGGAAGGCCGAACTCAATTTTTCACCAAGGGAAGGCCGAACTTGATCATTTATCAAGGAAAGGCCGAACCTCTTTTATGCTCATAGGGAAGGCCGAACTTGATTATGCATCAAGGGAAAGCCGAACTCGATTTTTCATCAAGGGAAGGCCGAACTCTATTTTTCATCAAGGGAAGGCCGAACTCTATTTTTCATCAAGGGAAGGCTGAACTTCTTTTAGGCATAAGGCGGAGGCCGAACTTCTTTTAGGCTTAAGGTGGAGGCTGAACTTCTTTTAGGCTTAAGGTGTAGGCCGATTTTAATTTTATCATGCCAAAAAGTCGAGTTCACATTATGCATGCTGGTTTTATATCATGCAGGTTTTAATACTTGTGATGCCGGTTTCATTTTTTTTTGTCCGAATTTCATACACTTCCAGTTTGAGCAGGGAACAAAAGGTAGAAAACAGAGAACATGAAATTAACCTTGAAATCAATCATGCGAATGTGCATATTAGAAATACAGTATATTATTCGGCAAATTCTCAAGTTAAATTGGAAGGGTAATGCTTGCATTTTCATGAACCATGAACTTTCTAAAACTGGGTACAAAATAGAAAGAGTATCGTCCAAAGTAAACTTGCAACATTCTGGAGTTAACAACAGAGTGTACACTAATAATATTCTTAAAGTATAAACTTTAAAACGGGGTACACTTGCAATATTTTTAAAAGTAGAAAGAGTAACGTCCAAAGTACACTTGCCTGACAACCGTTTATCCACCCTTACAGACTGGAAGCTTTCTCTCCTCTACTCCTTACTGTTCTTCTCACTGATTGCTCGTGCTAGCTTCCTTGGTCGAAGCTGAGTATTTATAGAGGAGGGATTAGGTGGAGTAAGTGGGGTAAATCACTTGCTTCGGTACCTCTTTTCAGAGGGTAGGTGGGAGTAAGTAGGGTGAGTCACCTACTTGGTATTTCTTCTCAGACGGTCAACGAGGTAGGTCACTTACTCTATTAAGTTGGGATCTAGTTGGGTTCTAACCAATCGGTAAAGTTGGTTCTTGTCTTTATTTTGTCCTTAATTTATTCCTAAATTATGTAGTCAATTTTGGCTAGTCAATATTCTCTTCAAAATCGGCCAACTGGTCAACACCTTCAAATTCGGTCAATATCTTCAAAATCCGGTCAACACCTTTAAATCCGGTCAACACTTTCAAATTCGGTCAACTTTTTATTATTCACTCCAGCCTCTTGCACTTCCATGAAGTGGTCTGACCTTCAAGCGGCGTAAAGCCATTTTGACTTCAAGAGACACAAGGCCACTCCGGCCCTTATGCCGAAACACTCCGAATTGTAAACTGTGATAATTACTCCGGATTTCATCATTATCAAAACACTCTGGTTTGAAGTTGAGATCAAAATACTCTAGTTTTAAGTAGAATATTTTATTTCGATTTTAAGTCTTTTTGATTTCTGAACCTTACACAAATAGTCAAAAGCGATTTGAGGACATCTTCCTAATATGACTTCAAGGTTCATAATTCCTTTTACGCATACTATTTCATTTTCCAGACCATATAATTGTCCATCTAATGTGTGATAGGTCGTATTTTTTACTAAAAGTTTGGTAGAGTTTTATCTATAATACGGCCGTCAAACTGATACAAAAACCTGTACAATCTCCTGTACAAAATAAAATACATCCAAATAATCCCTCAACTGGACAACATACAACAACTCACAACCACACAGTACAACAACAACTCCTCACAGGATCCAATTGCCACATATTATTCGTGGCTCCAATGCTGTGTATCTAAACACAACATTGGCCAAAGAGAAATGCCACTAGGTATCTGTTATAAATCACAATAACTTGCAAAAATATAATAAATCCAAACACAGCGGAACTAAACTATCTAATCATCAATTATATGTAAAATATACATTAAGATTCTCAAAAGAAATATAAATATATATAATTTTCTCATGACATATATAAAGCTAAAAATTATAAGTCTTCGACATAATCTCTCAAATCCAGAGCCTACTCCACTTTGAATCTCTACACTATCCCATCGAGTATAACAAATCTATGCTAATCTAGAGATAATGAGAATGGTGAGTCAAAAGCTCGACAAGTACAATGTAATCAAGGCAATAAATAATATAAGCAAAATAAAATAGAAGAGAGATATACGAGTATAACGAGGATGCGTAAACATAATACGTGATCGAATATACCTTTGGAACATAATTAACTTTTCACGTTTTACCCTTCTTCTCTTTAGAGTGTAAATTATGCGTAATTACTTATATATGCGGATCAGGGCCAGTAAGCCTTATTAGCTAAAGGTGCAGGAGAACGAAAAAATGATCATAACAACTCATAATCTAAAGTCATACACTCCTATTATCTACCCAGAGATTGTGACGAAACGGATCCTAATCTTCATAGGACTCTCCGTCAGACAGATACAGAATAGAATCCATAAATTTATACCATTTAATATATACAGAAATTTTGACAGAGTTTCCTCTATAATTAGACAGAGATCAAAAATACAACCTGCTTATTTACACATGTATAGAACATACTTGATATCCAAACCTCAGACTTATGACCACAATACAATCACAGGATCAGTATAAGCACACAACTATCTAAAATACCATAATTCTCCTACAACACACATTCACAGGATCTCAAATGCCATCCATGACTTTAGATCAACTATTCTATCTACTATATCATAATTTAGATGAGAGAAGCCATCTAGAACCTATACAAAAATCAAAAAATATATAGCGGAAGAACCTATGTCCAACATATAATTTGCGGAAGCATAAATACAGTTCTAATAATTTACAGAACAGACTACAGTCATTTATATATAATTTTCTTTACAAAACTCTAAGGCACATGTAGAACTATCAGATTTTTTAAAATACTTTAAGATAATCTTTGAGGCTTCAGCAAGGCTGTAGAACCTTCTTTGCTAATCTCTAGTTACGTGTGATCCTCCAATATCTTTTCTATATCCTTATCTGGAGGAAAAAAATAAAACAGTGAGCCGAAATCTAACAAAGTACTAAAATATGTAGAATATAATACTCTCATACAGAACATAATGCAGTAAGATAAATACAGTTGCATATAAAGTATGAAAGTGTTAAAATAGTGATTATAAAAATATTAGTAGAATATAGATGTAGAAGATTATAGAATTGCCAAAAAAAAATAGAAACATATACATAATTTATAAGAAAAAGCATAATTCCATATAAATAGGTCTCAAAAATTATAAATCATGTTAGGGTAGAAAACCATGTTAATATCATATCAGAAGAACAAAAGCAGTTTATGGAAACAAGAGTAAAGCATGATTCTATTTAAATATACAACAGTTTCATAAAACAGTTCCAAAACTTACGTATTTCTTCAGAAAATCTAGTTCAATATTCTAGGGACCCAACTAACGTACCCTACTAGTCGAGGGGGCGAGTAATCGGGGATAGATTATATTTACTCCGCATAATTCAGGACTAGTGTCAGTAACATATAGGGACCGATTGTGTCCTACGGCACATAATTCAAAGCCGACGGAGGATTATTAACCTTAAGGATCAGTATACTGCCCTCCTTAATTAACGTCCAGAGAAAGGGTAGATCACATATAACTCAATAGATAGAATTATCCTCGATTACTACCGTAATATCCTAAGGCACGCCGGAAAAGCTCACATGATTGTATATCAGTCTTGGGTCCTAATTAACAATATCATAAAGCTTATAATCTATCGTTCTTCAGAAAATCAATCGGTAATATATGGATGTCCCTTCAGTTTTACTTCAGAAGTCTACAGAAACTTAACAGTGTAGTTATATATATATTTTTCAGTTATAAATCATAGTATAAACAATACCTTTTTACAAATAAGCTTTTATATATCACAGATTATGGAATTTAGACACCAAAATTCCTCATTTTCGTTCTAGGGTTTCGCATGAAACTTTTGAACATAAATCTGATACCAAATACATGATTTTTCGTGAAATCGATGCCATATATTGTCATACATATAGATAAACATAAAATCTGTTCGATTAATTTACAGAAGCATGCTTTATTTATATAAAACATAGAGAAACATGCTTTTAGAGCATAAACATAGTTGTAGAGGTATTAAAACACTATAAAAATAGAAAATAATGTCTAGAGTACACTTGCCTGAGCCCGATCTATCGTAATTTTTACCCGGATAGGATCGATAGATTTTCCCTCTTTCCTTCTCTTTTCCCCTCTTCCTTCTTCTCCTTTCCTCTTCCTTCACTGCTGCTGTCGTGCTTCGCCTCTCCCCTCACCAAAATCCCCTTTCAAAAACTGAAGGAAAGCAGGGACGTGACACACCCAAGGGTCAGTGCTTGAGCAGTCCTCGAGTAGCCCCTCTCGCAAATTGGCACCTCGGTTGGCGTTCGAGCGCTACTCAAGCACCAGCCTCGTAGGCTACCATGCTCAAGCGCACGGCGAGCGCCAGTCCCCCTTTGGTTGGTTTCGCTCCTTTTTACTTCGATATCAAATTTTTTACTATATTTAAGCACAAATATAATTTTCATCCACATAATTATTTCATAATTATCACGTTTTAGGATCGGGATCTCACACTCTCTTCTACTTATAGAAATTTCATCATCGAAATTTAATGATCCTTAAACTTTTTTGATTTCTAAGCATTCCCAATTCACTTTCAGGTTAAAACAGTTATCTTGAGACCTTAAATCTCCTTTTTGTCTTAGTCCTCATTATCTAATGTGCCTTATTTTAGATCTAAATTTACTAAGCTCGAAGAAAAACCCAGTTCGTTAACTATTTTCTCGACTTGGTTCTAAATCTTAAACGAGCAGAATGCTTGACCACACCATATATTAAGCCTCAAAATTGACTATCTCTTCTGAACATTAACTTAGACGTTATTATATATACGGATTCATTACTCTTCCGCTATGCGCTTTGATCAGTCATTTAGTTTCGGATTTGTTTGATTTCAGTTTACCGTCACTATTACAATCTAGCGTTATAATTCCTTTACCGAGCTTAGTCAAAATGCCAACATAAATTTCAAGTCACAATTAAACTTCGAAAGCTAGATACCTTACATCTTCTTTATTTTGTTGGTATGTGTGACGAACCAGGTTATTTTTCTTAAATAACCCTTCGCCAATAAAACTTTATTAATGTCCAGAGTCTTCTTTATAACTGGACAAAGGACCGATTTCAACTTGATTAAATAGGCTAAGCATACTTTTCACAGGATCTCACAATCTGCCATTATATT